>JANZXP010000194.1:32864436-32878423 GCA_027576715.1 Erythroxylum flavicans | reverse complement strand
TAATAAATATTGTTAATTTTATGTAAAGATGATAAGTCACATCAAATGTTAATGCTATTTAGTACGGTCCAAGTTAATAGACTAATATAATTTAAATAAGTTAGTGTTTATTTTGGACTTAATTAATTATGATAAATTAGTTTAATATGAACTAATTCAATTTAGGATCAATTAGTTAAACTCAATTTAATCGGATTCAAATTTTATATTCGATCAAATTTAGTTTCAACTTTAAAGTTTAAGTCCGATCCCGACTTGATCCATTGTAAGTTTTCACATTGGAGACTATTATTAAACACCATCATTTTCTGTTATTTTCTGTGTTGTAAGCTGATAAATTTGGTATTCGAAATTACTTCATACAAATAAGAAAAGTGTGTGTTTGAATTGAAGTTAAAAAATCGAAGGAGTGTAGTAGTTTTGCAAAATCTTCGATTTACCAATGTTGTTTCTAGCACAATCAAAAATTAAAAAAAATAAATGCATAAATATAAATTACTACCAAAATTTGATAACACAATTCGACACATTTTACCTACATCAGCGAGGCCCTTACTTAGCTTAATTCTTTCATTAACGACAATAGTTTTATACGAGATTCTATTGAGCTAACATTACTCAACCCTTGACGCTATCTCTCGTCCTCACAACCCGTGAAAGAATTTCACACCCAATAATACGATCAACTCTTGTTAACCTTAACAGAGAATTTTCTCAACAATCTTTTAACGAAAAAGCAATAAATAAATAACTCAGGTAATTAAACAAAATTGAACTTGAATGAGAACACTTGAGAAAGAAGCAAATAACAACTTCCCAATGTTTTCAGCTCTTCCGAAGATTAATTTGACAGTTGTTCACCAATAACACTAGCTTATTCACATAAACATCAACACAAAGTCGCAGTTGCATCGTTAACACATTCACTAACCAAAGTATACGCAGCTCACAAGAAAATTGTTGACAATTATTACTAACCCAAGATGGAGTTGTTCACGCACACCACATGGAGCCAACCAAAAATGATGCGGCCAAGAAGTCACGCCCCCAAAGAGTCACACATACCCAATTTGTCGGTACCTTAAATATTCTGCACTCCACTACAATGGGATCTACGCATTCACTCAAGACCATATGTAGCAATCTCACAATATTCTTCAATCAACAAACGTGATCCAAATATACTTTCATTAAAGATAAGACTTTTTTGGCGCTTTAACCCTTATCTAAAAATCCAATTCAAATATGAAGTATTGCTTGGTTACACTTCATCTTAATTTGAATTTTTAATCATTATCTTGAAGATCTTATAATCAAAAATGTCAAAATTAAATAATTAGATATATAATAAATTTCTTAACAATCTCCCTCTTTTTGATATTTTTGTCACAAATAAGAAACTTCCTCTAAATAACATAATTGAGCATATAAATATTGAAGTCACAATACTCTCCCTTAATCTAACATCAAATTCCAAAGAACATCCATTAAATTCTTCAAGTTCAAAAAAAACCCAAAGAAACAATAATGAACAATTATTCAATTATTCAAATTTCTCCCCCTTGAGATAAAAAAATGTCAAAAAGCAAGACTAATAGTTATGAAGATACCTAAAAATCTCCCCTTGAATGGAACAGTCACTAAAAATAATCTGATATCTCCCTCTTGGGACAAAACAATGTCAAAACAAGAATGTCTTTAAGGCGATCAATCTCAGCGAATAAAGAAGCATAAAAATCAGCAATAGGTGCAGCGAAAGAATTATAAGCATGCCAAAATGATAATTTACCATCAGTCAAAACACTAGCCAACATATCAGTACTCGCATCAAAGCCACCTGAATACGACTGATCAAATTCATAAACTCCAAAAATGCATTCATCATAATCAAACTTAGTCGATCTCCTCCTCACATAAATATATGAACAAATTTTGCCTAAATTCATACAACCCACGAAATAGAGAAATCAACATAAAAATTGAAAAACTCGAATCATTGAAAACTTGAATCTTCCTATAGTTCTCCAACCAAGCTTTAACTTTTTCTAAAGCCTCATTCTTACATCAAATTTACTCTTCAACAAGTAAAGAAAAATTCAAACACACACCAATCAACTGAATCCTTAAAATACCCATAAATAAAAACTTAGAAAGTCCAGATGATAACTCCTTCGGGACCCCCTTTTTATTTTTTTTGTTTTTTAATAAACAACATCAAACTATACTTAAAAAATATAAAGCACACAGTCTCTATACCCCTCAAAGAAATTCAATCATGGGCTTATTCATTATCACATTATCTCAGTCATCAATTGACTAATTGATTTCTTCATCTGAAGAAACTGACTTATCCTCAGTCTAAACAGTTTCTTCAAAAACAACAACTAACTGTGAATATAGATAATTTCTTGTTTTTCCTTCACTACGTGTTTATGCTTGTAATTGACCATTTCTAACCAAATAACGTTTTGGTAACATGGGTTGCTTTTGAAATTTTAATAGAGAGTGTCTAGATTTTTGGTTTTGACTCCTTTGAAACATCATTTGTAACAACTTGTAATATTTTGGTCTTATATGCTCGATAAGCCCACAAAAGTGACATGTAGGTAAGAACCTCCGATTTTTCTTTGAGATTTCTCCTTGGAGAGATCTGGTTGCACCACTTTTCTGGTCATTAGACACAAAACATTCACCTTTATAACCAATTCCTTGAAGGTCTCTTTAATCTTACCAAATTTCAACAACTTTTTTAACTTTTCAATACCTCCATTTAACATTTTTATTCCCTTTTTCGTACTGACCAGCTTCAACTTTGTTTCATTAAGCACATTTATTGTAAATAACAACTTCTTCTCAAGGTCTTGAATGATGTTCTCCATGGTATAGTTTTCCTCCTTCAACTTCTCATTTTTATTACATGTTTAGACCCATTTAGCATACATTGACTCATAGACTTCATAGCTATATTCCTTTTTGTTATTTGAATCACTATCATCATTGTCATAATCTGAGATTGCGCTTTAAACTGATTTGTCTGTGTTTTTCTTGAAATTTTTGATTTATTCATGTTTTCATGATCGATTACTTCCTTCTTAATTGCTCTTAAGCAAGCAACTGAACTTTTGATGTATAAAGTAACTAACGCAGCACTATTCACAACTTCTTCTTCACCACCATATTCACTTTCGGATTCATTCTCACTCCAAATGCTCGTAAAGGATTTTCCTTTTCCCTTCTTCAAGGTGTTAGCACATTCTGCTTGCACATGTCCAAAGCCTTGACACTCATAATATTGAATTTTCTTTACTTTTCTTTCACCCTTTTGAGTTTTTCTTTGTTGTTTGAAATTACTTTTTGATGAGTTCCCACCGTTTTGCCTAAAATCAAATATATTATTCTTCACTTTCTTTAACCACTCATTGAAATTTCTTGTCAATAACTCCATATTCTTATGCTCATCGGATTTATCTTCGAAGTCATTCACGAATTTACCAATTTCAGCTTGCAATGCCAATCATGTGTTCCTCTCTTATTTGCCCCTTAACAAATTCGTCTCAACATTGGTATGAATTCTAATTACCTTATCTAATAACAACTCATTGATATCATGAATTTCCTCGATTGCTGCAATTTTCCGTATGAACCTCGGAGGCAACGATCTCAATGTCTTCTTAACCAGTTTCAGGTTAGAGCATTTCTTCCCTAGTTGATGTGCTTGGTTTGTTATGCCACAAAGTCTCTTATAGAAGTCTATGACGGTTTTACTCTCATCCATCTTCAGCTCTTCAAATCTCCCAGCCAACATATGAAGTTTTAAGGCTATCATAGATTTCGATCTCTCATGTATAGTTTGCAAAGTGTCCCATGCTTCTTTCGCAGATTCATAGGCTGATATAAAGCAAAGTGACCTTCATCAACTAAACTGAAGATAACGTGCAAGGCTTGAGAATTTCCAAGTGCTATCTCTTCTTTAGCCTTGTCTACTCAGATGCATCTTTAAGCATTGCTTCTCCCTTTTCGTTAGTCGTCACAGGATGTGTCCAACCATTTAAATCTGAGTTCCATATCTTTGTTCCTTATGCCTAAATGAATACTCGCATCTGTAATTTCCACGTAGGATAATTTGAACCATCTAACAACGATGGTTTGATGATTTATGCCCTTTCTCTTATAATCATAATTGAGCAACACGGATCTGCACCAACTTGAAATACCAAGTTTTGATTCAGTAACCTTGTTCTGATACAAATTGAAAATTCGAAGGGGTTTAGTTTCACAAAATCTTCGATTTATTACAGTCGTTTCTAGCACAATCAAAAACCAAAAAAAAATAAACGCACAAATATAAATCAACACCAAATTTTGGTAATGTAGTTGGACACACCTTGCCTACATTTGCAGGGCTTCACCCAACTTAATTCTTTCACTCATGACAATAGTTTTATATAAGGTTTTACTGAGCCTACACCACTCAACCCTTGACACTATTTCTTACCCTCACAGCCCGTGAAAGAATTTCACATCTAATAACACGACCGACTCATGTTGACCTCAACAGAGAATTTTTATTAACAGTCTTTTACCGAAAGAACAATAAATAAACAACTCAAATGATTAAACAAAATTCAACTTGAATGAGAACACTTGAGAAAGAAATAAAGAACAACTTCTCAATGTTTTCAGTTATTCCGAAGATTAATCTGGCAGTTGTTCACAAATAACACTAGTTGATTCATATACACATCAACACAAAGTCACAGCTGCGTCGTTAATACATTCGTCAACCAAAGAATACACAACCCACAAGAAAATTATTGAGAATCATTGCTGCCCAAGATGGAGTTGTTCACGCACACCACATGCAGCCAACCAAAAACGATGCAACCAATAAGTCATGCACACAGGGAGTCACACATACGCAATCTGCTGCTACCTTGCAATATTTTGCACTCATGTGATATACACATTCACGCAATACCATATGCAGCAATCTTACAATATTCTTCAATCAACAAACGTGATCCAAATTCACTTCCATTAAAGATGGACTTTTTTATCACTTCAACGTTTATCCAAAAATTCAATTCAAATAAGAAGTGTTGCTTGGTTATACCTTATCTTAATTTGAATTTTTAATCATTATCTTAAAAATCTAATAATAAAAATGTCAAAATTAAATAATGAGATATTTATTGATTCATATATAAATAACTTCTTAGAAATTTAGATTGAAGATAAGTTTCTAACTACTCTTTCAAGCATATAAATTACAATTTTTGATATAAACTAATATAATTTGTGGTAAATTCATTATAATATTAAGGATGTTTTTAAATTACCAAAAAACAAACTGTTCCCACAATTTAGGAACTACATTATTAAGGAATGGGAGCTCTTGACCGTGACCCATCCGGAACCTAAGACGGTTGTGTTCTTCGACGACGGTATCACCAATCTCATCGTATCTCTGTCTTCTTTGACATGAAAAGAGTACCCATTTTTCTTTTATCATGAAAGCTCGCAACTTTCTCCATTTTCATTTTCTCAAACACCATCCGATCACATTCACCTTCCTCATCAGACCATCCTCAACCCTAGCTGCAAAGACTAACAATTTCCCACCAAAAACCCTTTTGAGCACCGACTCAGAACCGCATCTACTAGTCACTGATGAGAACCTGCTTGAATGGATTCAGTCTTCTCAGTGGCATTTTGTCGAACAAGTTGCGTACAGTCTAACTCCGCCTGTTGTCACTGCCACGCTTTATAGACTTTGCAAGACTCCTGATTTAGCTCACCAGTTTATAACCCAGATTGGTTTTTGTAGATTTGATCGATTAGATGTCAAAAGCAAATGCCTTGCTGTCGCGGTTATTGCACGCTTGTCATCACCAAAACCAAGCTTGCAGCTTTTGAAACAAACCATCAATGGTGCCAAGGGTGGTATCACCGAGGTTTTCAATGAGCTCGTTGCGCCCCATGATTGGTTTAGTGCAGATAGTGGTGTACTCTTGGATTTGTTGATGAGGGGTTGTTGTGAATTGAAGAGAGGCGATGATGCACTCAAATGTTTTGAGTTGATGACTGAAAAGGGTGTGGTTCCTAAGATTGAGACATGTAATTCCACGTTAAGTTTGTTTCTGAAGTTGAATCAAACGGAGAATGCATGGTTTTTGTATGCAAAGATGTTTAAGTTGAGAATCAAGTCAAGTGTGTCTACCTTCAATATAATGATTAATGTTTTGTGTAAGGAAGGGAAATTGAAGAAAGCAAAGGAATTTATTGGGATCATGGAGTTTTCAGGGATTAAGCCAAATGTCATTACGTATAACACAATAATTCATGGATATTGTTCAAGAGGGAGAGTGGAAGGAGCTCGGTTGCTTGTGAATATGATGAAACATAAAAGGGTTGAGCCTGATTCCTACACATATGGTTCACTTATTTATGGACTCTGTAAGGAAGCAAGACTTGAGGAGGCATCTGGGATGCTTGAGAAAATGAAAGAACTAGGATTGCTTCCAAATGCTGTAACTTATAACATGTTGATTGATGGATACTGTAACAATGGCAATTTGGAGGTGGCTTTTAGTTTGAAGGATAAGATGGTTGAGAATGGTATAACGCCGACCGTGTCGACATATAACATGTTGATTCATGGTTTGTTTATGGAAATGAAGATGGACGAGGCGGATAATCTGGCAAAGGAAATGACAGACAAAGGAATTGCTCCTGATTCAATAACTTATAACATTTTGATTAATGGTTACTGCAGATGTGGGAATATAAAGAAAGCATTTAGATTTTATGACGAGATGGTTAGGAAAAAGATTCAACCATCAAGGGTGACTTATACCTCCTTGATTTATGTTTTGAGCAAACGGAATAGAATGAAGGAGGCCGACGAAATGTTTGAAAAGATTGTCAAGAATGGTGAACCCCCAGATGTTATAATCTTCAATGCTCTGATAGCTGGACACTGTGCTAATGGGAATATGCATCGTGCATTTGCTTTGCTGAGGGAAATGGATAGCAAGAAAGTTGTTCCTGATGAAGTTACTTACAATACCTTGATGCAAGGACACTGCAGGGTGGGAAAAGTTGAGGAAGCTCGTCATCTTCTTGAAGAGATGAAAATCAGGGGAATTAAACCGGATCATATTAGTTATAATACTCTAATTAGTGGGTATAGTAGACGAGGTGATATTAAGGACGCGATCAGAATTCGTGATGAGATGATAAATATTGGATTTGATCCTACATTGCTCACCTATAGTGCTCTCATTAAAGGTTTGTGCAAGAACCAGGAAGGTGATCTTGCTGAAGAACTACTTAAAGAAATGGTTAGCAAAGGCATTACTCCTGATGATAGCATCTACTTCTCTTTGATCCAGGGAATGGGAAAATGTGACAATTTTGTAGGACTTGAGGAATCATAATCAATTGGTCGTGGATTTTAATGTTTGTACATGTTCTTCTTGGCTTTTGGATACAAATATCCTTGTAATCTTGGTTTGGAAGCCTCGTTTATCTAAAGAAAATGTGAAATTTCTCTGAAGCTGCAAAAGGGGTTTCACCAAGAAGTAAATTTAGGAAGTTGTTCCAATTTTTTAGTGCAAGATTTGTATGTACATATGAATTTGTAACATTGTAGGATTATATTATCATGTTTTTGAGTTATTCTACCGTGTACCATTCTAAAACATTCGGGCTGGTCCAAATTTAGATTTCGAATTGGGTTTTAAATCGATCTCAGTGATGTCATTTTGGAAAGATTCTTCAAAATGAAGTCAGTTGTCATGTTTACCTCTTGAGTAAATAGTGGTGTACTTTGCAAATATCAAATAAATCACTATTTGTTATTTAATTATGAATTACTAACTTATTAAATAATTTATTTAAATAGTCATTTACAAGCTATTTGTAATCAAAAAATAAGTTCTACCAATATTAAAAATTGAGAAAAAAAGAAATTACAGTCTCCAGGAACAGTTAATAATGCACTTTAGTTCTCCCATTCAACATGAATTCCTCGTTTACTTATCTTTTAGGCTGTTTCCATTGTTCAACCCCTTGCTCCGTACACACACACACACACAGAGATATATATATATATATATATAAATGGACACAGCTTAAAATTGGAGATCCACATACCAATTTGACATACTGATCAGGATGGTCTAGTCACTTACAGTGTGGAAACAAGTCGGTATGATATTAGCATGTGTTTCGCAATACAGACATGAGCAGTTCCTTCAGAATTCAGACGTGGAAATATAGTTTCTTACTGAAGAAAAACCACTTGAACGTACAAGCAAAGAAAGGAACAACCTCTCCTACAACCACATAGTTGCAATTTTCTACAAGAAAGACTATCAATGATTGTATATTGTTCACTTCTTAACTTCCAACCAGTTCCCTTTGCTTAGTCCTTGGCATCGGTATGTCTGGATCTAAGACCAACATGCCATGTTTCTAGCAAATTTTCTTTTCTTGCTTATCCTTTTCTCTATTTTTCACGGGCCATTGCCAATCTAGAAAAAGGGACCTCTCTATTTGCCCTGGAGATAATAGAAATCTAAGGATTTGATAATGAAGAGTATACTTGGTGCTTGCTCCTCCCTTCCCTCTCATTTCACATGTACTCTTTAAGATGATACCAAGTAACCTTACCAAGGCAACTAATACCCTTCCTTCCATATTCTTTAGCATTAGACAATCAAGATCAGGCTCTTCATTTTTGAACTACCAGTTAATCCACCTCGAGTTCATGGTTGTTGGATTACAACTATGTTATGGTACCGAGATGGGTAACTTGAATCATCAATACAACCTGTACCTTAACAGCTTTCTCACCGCATAATTGCGGATGATATTGAAGAAAAGCTCACAACTATTACAACAAATCTACATAGTTGATCTACATTATTCAATGTGGCATATTCCAAATTGCAATTCCTACGCCTGCAGATGTTACGTTTGTGAAACTATACGAGATACCCACTGGTTACCTGGATTCAATAGCGTGTGTTTCTGATACTTTTAGAAATGACCGGCGCCACCAAATCTGAAAGGCTTTGCTGAGATTGGGGCAGTCATTTCCGCACTTGGAAAAACACCTAAACCATTCCATAAAAAGCGTATATTGCTGTGTTAGTGGAAGGGTTAGAAGAGTCTGACCCATTGCTTCTTCAACTGCTTTCATGTCAAGCCCTTTCTTGCATCTCTGCAGCCAACCAAAGTCTAACAGCATTGGCCGAAACCATGTCTGAAAGAGCCCTGCTCTTGTTTCTGTCCCACATTGTAGTCTTCTGGTCCCCATAGCAACGAACAAAACAGCAGAAATCCGACTGAGCTCATATCTGACTATGGGGGATGCACTCTTATGCAGCTTAATCAGTTCTTCCTGAGCTGCCCACATTTGCACAAATTCTTCGCCCATCTGTCGATCAAGAAGGATTTCTGTCAGCCAATTAATATTATCAACCTCTTTAGAGATGCGTTCAATCAAAGGCTTATCCCTGTCCTTTCTCCGCACTCTCCCATTGGCAGTCATTTCAGAAGCCTCCTGCAAGAGGCTGACTAGCGAATGTAGACACGATTGACAAAAGGCACACAGATCCTCATTGTGGAGATCAGGTTGGTACTTCTCATAAACTGAATTTTTACAAAGAAGGCCCCGAACTAGCGATTTCAGCTCATTCCTTGCCGTAGCATCATTACAGTTGGTGATGGACCACACAAGATGTTTGGCTAAATCTTGTTGTGAATCCACAGAGTTTTGCAAGAATAGTCTAGCTCGAATGTCTTGAGTTATTGCCTCATCAAACTTGTACACAGCGAATAGGCTCCTCAGCTTTTCCTCTTCTTCTTCAGTCCATGGCACAGCCTCAAGGTATTTCAAACAGGAAGAAACACCTTTGGAGAACTTGATGCCAGCTGACACCTAGAATAATTTCAGAAGACATTGTTAGATCAAAAATCATATAGCTAATCTACCCAAAGAAAAAAAAAAGATACCTAATCTACCAAAAAGATAATACACACAGAGTTCTCTGAACTTTTCAGGAGAATGCACTATACAAAATCTAAGCCCTACAAGAAAGATTACATCCAAACTCAAACTACATCAGCCTTTATGTTTTTTCTCTGTTACTAGAAAATTTTCCATTTCAATCCTAAGAGAGCTAAAGCAAAACCAACCCAGAAAATGAAAAGCAAATGTAAGAAAATTAAACCCCAAATAATCTTGCATAGAACCCTAAAACCAAGAATATAAAACTTATCTGAAAGAAATGAAAAGATTAAAAAAAAGAAGCAGAAACTAAAAGGCATAAAGAACACCAAATAGCAAGCACCAAACCTCAAGTATATCAATGGCTTTGAAAGCTCCAAGCTTCAAAAGCCTTTTACTAACATCTTCTTCGAACATCAACTCTATAGTCTCTCTAAACACCTCCAAATTTTCCACATCCGGCACTTCTATTCTACACACCCTCGACGAGTCGGTGCTCCCACTTCTCCGGTGCGACCCAAGACCTCTTCGATACTCCAAAATCAGACCCTCCATAACCTCCGAGTTCGCAATCAAAACCTCCGAACTCATCTCCAGCACCAAGCCCCCACCTTTCCTTCCTCTCAAGTTAAGCCTCACATCGAACACGTCGACGTCACCATGATCCGAACCCGACCGCGACAAAAAGCCATCATTAACGCCCCGAAACGAATCGGATCTCGATTTCGGAGCTGAACCAGCATGCGGGGACGGGTCAGGGACAGGTTCTCGAACAAAGTCGGTAGCTTTATCAGACTCGATCGGCGAGACGCGACCAGGGGACAGAATCCGACGTGGGTCTATCCGACCCACCAAGTGCAACCCCGATTTCGGCGAACTTGGGACCGAAATGGGTCCGGGTTTGAGAGTCGATTCGGGTTTTCTGTAAAGGCTTTTCTTGATTATCACCGGGTTGTCAGGGCTAGCCGGAGGGACAGTAAACGAGCAGCACCATGAACGGCGGCCATGGAGACGGTGAACAGGTTTCCGGTGCGAGAAATTGTTCATTAGGTTGTCGTCGGCGGCGGCGGGAAAGTGAAGGAAGATGGCTAGAGAGAGAGATTGAGAGCTAAAATCATAGTTTAGTTTAGCGGAGAGACAAAAAGGAAGGAATGTGCTTTGAATGTGTTTGTGTAAATGTCTGTGAAAGTGAACTAAAGAAGGCTTGCAATGTGTGAGATGCTCATCAGTTCCCTTAAAAGAATGTTAACAAAGGGAAAAAGCAAGAGAAAGTGAGTTGCTGTGTGTTTGCTTTAGTTTGTGGTGTTTTTCCTGGGAATTTGTGGAGGCTTATTCTGTTATGTTAGTTTTGTTTGTATATAGTTTTGTTTGTATGCTTTACTTTATACAAGAATGTAATCATGTCAAAGCTAAGGATGATAATAGGTATTGTCAAACTAACAACATTTAGGGATAGTAAGAAGTCGAGTTAGATTTTGATCCTACAACTCAAAATCGAGTTATAATTTGTTTCGATACTGATCGTGCAATTCAAAATCGAGTCATAATTTGTTTAGACTCTTAAATAGTCAAAAATGATATCGCTACAAAAAATTGAATCATTCAAACCTTATATATTAGACTTAAAAATAGAATCATGTTGATCAAATTTTGAATTGATAAAATGATACCATTTTTTAGAAGTTTCTTAAAAGATTGCTGTTTTCTATGATTAGAATGAACTTAAATTCATATTCAACTTACCGGACTTTAATTCGACTTGATATTGAATTGAATTCGACTTGATATTGAAAATCATACTGTGAAGAGATCAAGTCAAATTTAGTCAATAATGAATCTAATTAATTCCGATTCAATTTGTTGTCATTTCTAATAAAAAAACCAAAACAAGTAGCATCTTTTTGTCTATTACATAATTATTGTTAAATGTTTTATAAAATGATACAAGTTTTTAGAAGTTTTTTAAAACATTGTTGTTTTGGATTGGTTAGAACGGACTTAAACTCATTCAACTTACAAGGCTTGAATTCGACTTGATATTGAATCGAATTCAAATCATACCCATAAAGAGATTAAGTCAAATTTAGCCAATAATGAATCTAATTAAACTCGATTCAATCGGTTGTCATTTCTAATAAGAAAAATTAAAACAAGTAGTATCTTTTTGTCTATTACATAATTATTGTAAAATGTTCTATGCAATGAGTTTGTGTATTAGGAGATGATAACAAAATTATGATAAATGTTATGATTTAAGTTTTTAATAATTTTTATTGCAATTAATTGCAAAAATTAAGTTAATTTAATTTAAAATCAATGAATTAAAATATATTTAACATTATTTAAATTTAACATAAAAGTTTTAAGACTTTATTGTAATTCGTCCATATATGTTATTTACACTAATATGTTACTTAGGGCTGACAAAATTTCATCTGAACCGATAATACGACCCTATCTGATCCAGAAAAAATCAGATACAGGTTAGAATTTTTTGATCGAATTTAAATAGGATTGAACGATTTTTGTCAAAATTAAAATCAAATATGGATTCGAGTTGACCTATTCAAAAAAAATGTCCAAATTTTTAAAATTGGCTAGTACTAAACATTTAAAATCGATTAAAATTGTCCGATCTTAATTTAAAAAGGCAAAAAAATCATGACTTTATTATAATTTATTGTATTAAGTTTTAATTGTTATATACATGTTAGCTAATTGGTGTCATCTTTTCTTTTCAACTAAGATCATGGAGTCTTTTGGATATGAAGAGTTTGACGAAGAAGAATTCGTTATTTCTTGCATGTTTTGTTTGGTTTAAATTTGTAGTATAACAATGTGGTTTATTGGTTTTGGATTTGGTTAACTGTTTGTGTCTTTGTGACTTCTTGCTATAATTTCGTTGGAGACTTTGAATTTGGTAGTTGTATTTTTGTTTTTTTAATTTAATTGTAGACCTACCATTTGTTTGGTTTGAATATCAACTAGAAAATCATAATTTAGCTTTCTTTGCTATAATTTTTTATTAGTTTTACAGATAAAAAGAGATGAGAAGAAGATGATGCAATTTAATGACTCTTTACTTTAGTTAAAATCGGACAAATCGGTTCCAAATAGGGTTGGGTTTTTTTCAATCCAGTTCTGTTCCAGGTCAGCTTGGTAAAAAAATGTTGATTTCAAACAAGTTTAAGATCATAAAATTTTTACTTTTATCTAAATTATCCGGAATCGGTTTAGTTTGAAAGCGATTATTTGCCAGGCCTGATGTTACTCTTTGTATTTTCTTATTATTCCTTAAACGTTTTAATTTTCAAATCTTTTTCTATTATATCAAACTACGTATTATATAAATTGTTTAACAAATTTATATTGTAAATCTAAGCATTAAACTCGATTCAAATAATTGTGATACTTTCTTAAATAATGCGGATTTAATTTTTTAATATTTAAAAATATTTGAATATCTTTATATAATTTGAATTTAAAAATTCTAATAATTAAGCTTTTTAAAATTATTTTAATACTACTTTTAAGCTAGAAATTGGTTTCTTATAAACCTAATTAGATTTGGTTTTAAAAACTAAACTTGAAGCTAAATCGGTAAGACAAGAGGTTTAAGGTTTAAAAGTTTTAACCGATATTAGATCGTCATAAAACTTACTAAAGATTAAATAAAATTTAAAATATGATTATAATAGATTGTCTTTACAAATTTTTAAATTTAATTAAAAGAGAAATTATTTAATAAAAATTTATTGATTTATTTTAGTTTATAAAAAATTTATTAATTTAAAAAAATTGACCAATTAATTAAAAATTTATCGATTTTTAACAATAAGAGTTATTAAAATAAATTGAAAAGAAAATTTAAAAATCGAACTAAAAAGTTGGATAGTTAAAGACTTTTATGGTTAAATGGACTAAATCAGTTAAATTTTTTAATCATTAATTAAAATAAATCGAACCGAA
>JANZXP010000194.1:32836951-32860127 GCA_027576715.1 Erythroxylum flavicans | reverse complement strand
TGTATATATATAAAAGACAAGTAGAGATAAGAACTTATTTACTGTAGTTTTTAAACACAGCCGCATATTTGAATTTACGGGTAAATATCTGAAGGTTAAAGAAAAGTGCGGTGTCACCATAAAAATCGATAAGTAAAAAGGAAGTTACGGTAGGAAAGTCTTTTTGTGGTAAAAATTTTATTTTTTATTAATAACCTTCTGATAATTATTATTTTTCATTATATTCTCAACTTATAGAAAACAAGTCAAAGTCTAATGTACAGTCTTCTTTTTATTTTATTTTAATATTGTATTATTTATTATTTTGAATTTATATTACTAATAATATATTTTAGATGAAATATTTTATTTATTAAAATTGTTTTATTTATATTCTTCTTATTTTAATTTAATATTTTATTATTTATAATTTTAAATTTATATGCTTAATAATATTTTTTAATTATTTATACAACAATTAATAGTTTATTAAATTAATAGACTTTTTAGTCATTTTATCTTTTTTAAACAACCGCAACCACAATCACACTTATTAAACACATATTTTCGTGTTTTACCAATTACCAAAATAATTATTCTAAACACATAAATATTTATTAATAATTAATACTTATCATTTCTGCCGAGCTAAACGAGGGTGACCGACCGACACATGAAGCCCTACCGGGCACAACATGACATGTCGGTCCCGTCTCGTCGGTCAGACTCAACTATTACGGTGTGCCTCACGTTGATCATGAATTCCCAATGTTAACTCAGCAGCCTACCTTATCATACGACGGGTGCTAGCAACTGGACCCCACCATCATCCAGACGTGCCCCTTACTGATTCAACCTGTCCCGACATCCACGGTCGTGGCGCACTCTGATTGGTGAACAGAACACGTAACCATTAACACCAACCCTGTATAAAATTTTCCTCGTTTACGAAAAACAGTTCCGCCAATTGCCAGGTGTCGACGAGGGGCCTCCACGTGACTCAACCTATTTGGTAATAGATCGCCACGTTACCTTCCGTAGCATATTAGCTCACAACCTTCATGTATATATATATATTTATATATGTAGTTAATAACACTTACGTTGATCATCTCTACCAAGTATCGTTCTGTTCTGTTCTTCTTCTTCCTTTTCTTTTGCTTTTGCTTGGATCTCTGAAAGATGAAAATGGAGGATGAAAGTATTTCAATAGTTAAAGTCGATGGTAAATCTTCCATAGAAAGCGAGCCAAGAACTCTTACTAGAAATCAACTCCAATATGCAAGGGTAAGTTTATGTTCGAGTTTTATATATATATATGAAGCAGTCCTTTATAATAATTTGTAAATTAGGAGCTTGTGTATGGCTATAATTAGTGATTTTTGTTTTTTTTATTTTGTAAATTATGAGAAATGTTATATGTGAAAATATGTAACAGGAAGCAGCTTTGTACGTGTTGAATACAAGAAGCATAGAAGAAGCCATGAGAATATTCACTGAAGTACGTGCGAGCTCCAACACTTTGAAATCCAGAATTTATCTTTTCTTGTTGAGTATAATTTGAGTGTTGAATCGATCCTTTTCTTTCTTCTTCTGTTCGTATTAAATACATGATGAGGAGAAAAGATAAGAACATGAAACAAGATTATGGAACAATCCAAGTTAATTAGATAATATGGTGCGAGTGTGCGTAGGGTTTAAAGCCAGTGATGAGCTTGAAGAGGAGAAATGGAGCGGCCATGGATGTGAAGGACGCTGGAAGCTTTGGTTATACGGATGATGGACTTAAAGACATGAGAGATATTGTTACTGCTCCTTTCTAGTTCTTCCTCATTGTTTTATAACCTCATAATATTTGGTTTTTCCTTCAAGTGTCAAAGGGTTTGATGGCGTTTGAAAGAAGGTTTAAGAGTTTAATCCTTATTATTTTCTTAAAATTTCTTGATATATTATTATGCAAATATATGTTTAGAAGACAATGATTATAATAAAGGGTAAAAGATGTAAATTTTATTTATAATTTAGGAGATTTTACAGAATTCTTTAATTTTTAAATTTTTATTTTTTTGAATTTTTAGTATTTACTGTTTTTTCAAAATTTATGGATATTAAATATGAACCAATTAAATGTCAATAATATAGTAATTTATTTTAAATTTGATTTAAAATTGAATTAATTTATTTTAAATTTGATTTAAAATTTAATTAATTTAAATTAAATTAATTAAAATAATTACAATAAACTGTTAATTTAATTCAAAATTTATTAGTTTAATGATAGTTTCAAAATTGTAGTAAATTTTTATATAAATAGCATTTTATTAGTACAAATGTTACATTTATATTATTTAGTTTTTATCTCTTAATCAAAGATTAGTACAAATGTTACATTTATATTATTTAGTTTTTATCTCTTAATCAAAGAAAAGAGATTTTTAAAAACAATAAAAGTTAGAATTTTCTATTTAAAATTTATATTTATAGGATTTTTTTAGAAGAGTTTAAATTATTCTTATGAAATTAACTAAAATTGCTGCAATTATAAGGCCATAATAAGGATGGGTTTTTCAAGGAAACATTCAAATCTTTATTTAAATTTAAGGAAAGAAAATTTTTTAATTAATTTGTACATTTCTTAATAATTTGTATATTTATTAAAAAGTATTCCATTGAATTAACTCTTTCTAAATTCAACCATTGAATAAAAATAACTTATTATAATTTCGAACAAGTCACTATTGTAAATTGGGTAGACACGTTGTTTTTAGAAAACAGTGCTAGAGTATCTCAGTTTGAGTCCAAATGACGGCATAATTGTCTTTTAATTAGAGGAAAATTTTTAAAAAAATTTAAAAATCAAAATTTTTTCTATGTATTTTATTTATCAACAAATTATCTTATATTAAATTACAGAAAGAGGAATCAAATGGTGGTGGAGATGCCAAATAATTCATGTTTAGTGTGAAGAGGACAATCATGTTGGGTTAGGAGGGTAAGTTTAAGTTGGTCAAGAATGGAACCAGAAACAACTACATAAATCTAATCTCAGATTATGGTCTTATTTCAGAAAGAACTTACATTGTCCTGAAGTACCTTACTTCCCACAAGTTTTATCTCACATTAACATAACCTTACATTAACGTAATCTATATTTACAACAATCCCTACATGATCAGCGGAAATCATCAAACCTAAACTGACATGTTAGGTGCATAAACAAGTCACTAGATGTGACAATACATGTGTATGCCCACTTGCATACTAATGTCAAACTGAATTCTGCTAAACAATTGCAGAATGAAGACTAAATCAACATGGCATCTCTAGTGTACACATCAGGATCACCTTGGCCTTGACATGCATGGATAAGCCATCTTGAAAACACTAGTCCCTTACAGTATCTTTAGCTGAATGCTCTGAAGAGCTAAAGCTTAGCATATTTTGTTGTTCTGCTGTTTACCAAACAGCAAACAGGATGATCACGGTATCATCATGGCTAGACAGCTATACCAAAATGAAACAGCAGCAAGAAACTGCAGCATCTTCTTTGATTCTGTCCTGCCGTTGTATCCAATACCAAGATGCATACTTTGATTAAATTCAAGATATATAAAACATATATCGAATGTCTAGGTATGTTGTGATCAAATGCTCCCAATGCAGCAACAATCTCATTCTTGATGCCTCACGAGGGGCAATTGTCTAATTATAATTCAAGATGTATAAAACATATATCAAATGTCTAGGTATATTGTGATCAAATGCTCCCAATGCAGCAACAATCTCATTCTTGATGCCTTACGAGGGGCAACTGTCTAATTATAAAGTTTTTCTCAAATTTCCAGCATCACCATGCTCCTGTATCATTCACAAGCAAAAACAAGAAGCATAAGACGGATAAAGAAAAAAAGAAAAAAGTGTTTAAAATTAGATGGTAGAGAAGTACTAATCGGCTTACCTTTATGCGCATCAAAACTGAAGAGTAGAGTCTGAATGACCTGATTGACAAGTTTTCAGACTCATAGTTTTGGACATACGAACATCTGATGCATTTGAGGGATGCTGGAAGTTTTCTGACTCGTAGATATGGTTGTTGGTATATTCTTTGTTGTTATCAATTTGTTTGATGGAATTGAATCCACTCAAGGAATTCAGTGGAACATCAAGATCCATCAGCGATAAATAAGGTGAACTGTCTTCTGCGAAAGTTTGGTCCCCATAGAAAGCAGCAGGGGAACCACCAGGAATGGCATTACTTTCAAGTTGATCAAATCCTTCCAGATTGGCTAAGTCTCCTAAGTCACTGTAAACATCGTTTCCATCAATACAGTAATCTGTCTGAACACCTTCCACGGGACTATCTACTCTCTGCAAACCTATGGAATTTAATCCACTCAAGCAATTCAGTGGAACATCAAGATCTGTCAGCTCCAAATAAAGTGAATTGTCATCTGGGAAAGTTTGATCCCCATAGAAAGCAGCAGGGAGACCACTAGGGAGTGCATTACTTTCAGGTTGACGAAATCCTGCCAGATTGGCTAAGTCATTGTCAAAATTGTTTCCATCAATACATTTATCTGTCTGAATCCCTTCCACGGGACTATCTACTCTCTCCAAATCCACAGTGCTGGCATTAGTATCTGGGACCACAGTATAGTGAACAGGTGGCCATGTCTCCAGTGGGCATGATGTAGATTGACCGATGGACATGTTCTCAGGTGCATTGTTGAATGGAACATAAGAAGTGCTTGGGTTATCCTGAGCTGCAGGGGCCAAAGTGGACACACCAATAGGGGAAAAATGTGTGTCTCCTAGTTCTTCTTCCCCTTCAATATCCCAATCTTCTTCCTTAAATGGCGCTCCATATTGTGCACCATTCTTCGGACCTAGTCCATCCTTCTTGAATATCACACAAAGCACCCACATGTCATGAGCAATTCCTTTTTCGTTTTCAGCCAACGCGTTTTCCTCAAGTTTGTACTCATGCATCACCCAATCTGTACGTTCTCCATTTGGTAACTTACCTTTGTGGAAAATCAGAGTTCTTATTCTACCCACAACTACAGAATTGTGATAAACCTTTCTATCCTTGCCAGAAGTTTTCCAAAAACCTAAATCCGCAGTTCGATTCATTCTAACACTACCTGCATATTTTTTTTCTATTGGGCAGAAAAAGTACCACTTCAAATCACCAGTTCTCAGTGAAGATCTAGCAGGAAGATGCCATGGAGCATATCTGTATATGTAAATCTCTCCAATGACTTGAAAACGTTTCTTTCGCAAGACTTTATTCTTGAGATGGTACATAACAAGTTCCTCATCAGTTGGATAAAACCGAAAGCCAGGAACTAGCATTGTTTTCCCCACTAAGAAAAAACAACAGGAACTCCCACTATAGAATAATTGTCTTAAAGAGAAGAAGAAGAAATGATTTTGTAATAATCTGAGATTTGTTTCAAGTTGGTCTGGGTTATACAGTTGTTTTCCCTCTTTACTAACCAGTAATCAAAATCCACAATCTGCAAACTCAGGTCCAATGTCGGAACAAGGTCTTCCAAGTACACCACAGCCTCCTCCTGCTCATAAACCCGAAGTGACACCAAAGAAAAGATGGTTTTCTCTTGCGGGGATCAACAAACATTTGGTGTCCGAGATATACCCTGTTTTAAAAACCATTAAGCTCAACAAAAACTAACAAAAAAATATGAACAAGACAATAAACTTTACACAGATTCTGGCACAAATAAGGCGAAATATATTATCTCTTTATCTTTAGAAAAGCACCAATACCCAGATGATAAGAGAGCAATAAAGCATCAAAGAACTCGTCTTTGAATCAAACAAAACACAAAAACCCAGAAAAAAATCAACATGTAGAAACACAAAAAGTCTGAAACCATGAGATCATTAAGCATAAAAATTCAATCTTGACATAAACCCAACAACATCAAATACAAAGAGATCAAAATAATAAAACAAAGAAAGCATTAAACCTTAAATCACACAAAGAAGCTAAAATCAAAAGCAAAAAATGCACAAAGAACAGAAATTTCAGAAAACCCAACCAAACCCAGATAACACCAAAGCAGAAGAGACTGATTAATCAAGAACCATACCCGAAAAGAGGAGGCCGCGGGGAAGGAAGCGAGAGTGATAGCGCCAAGAAAGAGAGATAGAGAGCAATACAAAGAAAATAGAAAGAGCGAGCGAGAGAGGGAGAGCTCAAAGCTCAGTGGTTGCTTTTGTATACTCTCTTCAGTCTTGACTCTTGACTCTGTCTTTGAGTGTCATCAACTTTTTGTTTATTTTCCTTTTACTATATTTTTGTGATGATTTATTTAATTAAAATTTAAAAAAATGGAATAAATCGGTAACTTGCATACGAATTTTGTCTTCTGATTGGCTTGTAGACTTTACTTCTCCACTTTTCTTAATTTTTATTATTCCTTTTTTCTTTTTACATTCTTCATCGTTATCTTCAGCACTAGTGGTAGTGGCGAGGAGGTTGGTTTTTTCAATTCTTTTTATATATTTTTTTAAAAATAATTTTAAACTCGAATTTTATCGTCATGATTACAAATTAGGGATAACAATAAGCCGACTAATAGTTCAGTACTGTAAAATTTTTGAAATAATTTTTTAAAAATTAAATCCGAAAGATAACATGTTTTTAATCAGGTCTAAGTTTAAACTATCTAGACCTAAATTTATCTGAAACTCAACTATTTTAAATAAAATAATATCGTTTTACTTAAAAAAATTAGACCACAGGTCGATCTTAACATAAGTTTAAACTATGCCTGCTTATTAAAAGATCTGACTCTAAATTTGTGAACCAACTCATTGTCATCCTTAACACAAATATGATCATATTATGTTTAATTCATTGACTTCAATTAAAGACAACTCTCTTGGTCTTGGATAACCTTGATATGTTTTAAACTTACTCTAATAAAACTAAGTTAGTAAAATAGCTAAGTTATGATAAACTCTACTTTAATAAAGCAAGTTAGTAAAGTACTTTAGAACTACTTTAGCTAGCTCCAAAAAGACAAGAGATCAAAGAGATAATTGGTCACTCTTTTAGTGATAGCTTTCACAGCAAAATGCATTTTTAGTTGTCAGAAAAGAAATTTTTTAGTATTTTAAAAATTATACAAAAAATTAAATCGACAAAATAAAAAATTTAAAAATTAAAAACTTAACATATGATTAAAAAAATCTTTACTCATAAAAGAGGTTAGAATTTAATTAATAAATTGTCTAATAAAAACAAATTAATTTACTCTAATTTGTCAAAATCAGATTAACTTATCAAAATTAATCGATTGACTATTTTTTAATAACAAAAGTTATAAATCAAACTAATAAATTAAGACTATGTTTATTTCTATTTTTATTTTGTTTTTAAGTTCACAAAAAATATTTATTTCAATTTTTTTGTTGCTTTCAATTTTCAAAAGTTATAAAAATAGTAAAAATTTATTTTATATTTCTATTTTTATAATATGATTTGTTATCAACTAAATGTACATTTTTTAATCATTTAAAATATTAACTTTTAATAAGAACTACGAATATTTTAATATAATATTATATTTAACTAACTAAAAAAATTATTGAAAAATTAATAATTTAATTTTGCTTAAGAATTTTATTTAATATTTGAAAATAAAATAAAATAAATAATTATTAATAATTTTAATAAATTTTAAATAACTTAAAAATATATAAATACCAGTGATAAAAATATTACTACATCAATATTAACATTCAAACAAATTTTTTTTTTATTTGAAAAAATAAAAAATATAAAAAAGCAAAAGTGAAACCACTAATTCAAGATTTTTACTATTAAGCTAACCAAATTAATTCAATTCTTTAATCATTTGATTTTATTAGGATTTTAGAGTTAGAACTTAGAATATAAATAAGAAAAACTTAGAAGCCTAAACAGAACACAATTACAAGATAAAGTTCAAACCCATCCTATCAATAGAAGAAAAAAAATTGATAATTCAATGCCATTGAGAACGAATTACACAAATTAATTTAAAATTTTGTTTTAAATTATTATTGTTAAAAATAAATTATTATTTTTATCCTTGAACAATACTAAATTTATTTAATATCACTAATAAATTATATTTATCAAAATTTAGGTTATTTATTTATCTCTTTATATTTTAATTGAAATCTTTTAAAATATTATCATTAAAAAATAATATTTATTTTTATCAAGAATTTGTTTAATAAATTAAATTATTAACTAGTATATATAAGGTTGAAGATATTTTAAGAATGTGTTAAGAATAAATTTTAAACTATAAAAAAGTATTTTAAAAGGATATTAAAAAAGAAGATAGAATAAATTCAAAGTCTTTTCAATTGACTTTCTTTAAAATACTTCGCTTTTTTGGATGTTTAAATAAATGATAATATAAAATACCATTATTATTATTTAAAATTTTATTTTATATTCAATATCAGTCCAAATTATTAGATTTATTATATATTAATAGGATGCGTATTTTTATTTCAATAAAATATTTATATTTTGTTTCATACTATATTTTTACTTTTTATTTATCACGTACTGATTGACCGGACTGTTACTTTAAAAATAATATTATTTTTTGATATTTTTCATTTAGAAAGAGTGAGAGTGCCGAGAAAGCGATAGAGAGAGCAATAATAGAAAGAGAAAGAAAGAGAGCCTAGTGGTTAATTGCTTAATTTTCTATACTTTGTACTCAAAGGTGAAATCACCTATTTCAGACGCCCCCACACCCCAACTAGAGTGGTAGAGGGGTAAACTTAATTTTCTATACTGTCTTGACAATTGGGTGTCAATTTTCCTTCCTTTGTGTTTTTTCTCCTTTTAATATATTTTTGTGATGATTTATTTAATTAAATTTTTTTAAAAATGGAATTAATTGGTAACTTGCGTACGAATCTTTGTCTTCTGATCGGCTAGGTTAGGTAGCTTTATAGACTTTGACTTCTCCACTTTTCTTAATTTTTAACATTACCTTTTCTTTTTACATTCTATTTTTGTAAAATAATTTTAATTTGTTATAATTTTAATAATTATGATAAACTTTTGTTTATAATTTTCACATTTTTTACCTTAAATTTTGTGGAAATTTACATAATACTTTCTTAAATCCAATTTTGGTTAATCAACTCGAATTCAGTCGATTCTTTCTTTTTTATTTTGAACAGAAGAATTAGTAGTTGTTGTCGTTTAGATACATACTGGGAAATTTTCGGATTGACACAATAGCCTGTAAATCATTCCAATCGGGTACTCCACATTAAACAAGCTTTATATGACAGACTTGATCGAAAAAGTGTAAGTAGAGAGATTCGAACATAGAACCTTTTAACCTTATGTCTTTCCACTTCACCAATTCTACCATCCTCTAAGAAACTCAATCGAGTCTATACTCAAACACAAATCTAATTATATTAAGTTTAATTCATGGATTTCAATTCAAGACAACTCTTCCGAGGGACAACCTTTATGTGTGACTACTTTAATAGAACAAGTTTAGTTTAAGGGAAAAATAAATAAGTAGGAAATTTTTAGCCCGTCAAGTAAAACCGGTAGTTTTTTGAACACGACCAACTAAAATTAAAGTTCCATTAAAAAGGGTAGTACCTCCTTAGAAAATAGTTGGTTTTCATGAGGTTGATCTCAAGCTGCCAAACATGTTTTGTGTAGAAAATTTGGAATTTAGAATCTCTTAAGCTATGATAAACTCTACTTTAATAGAACAAGTTATTAAAGTAGTTAAGTTCTAGTAAACTCTACGAACTAATTTAGCTAGCCAACAGACAAAGAGATAAGTGCTCACACTTTTAATGATAGCTTTCACAGGACAATGCATTTCTAGTTGATAGAGAAGTAATTTTATTTAATATTTAAAAAATTGAACTAAAAATTAAATAAATAAAATAAAAGGATTAAAATTTTAAAAATTCAACTTATAAAAGAGATTAGAATTTAACTAATAATTTGTTTAAAACAAACAAATTAATTTACTATAATTTATCAAAATCAATTAATTTATAAAAATCAACTGATTAAGTAATAGATTTATCATTTTTTAATAATAAAAGTTATTAAATTAAACCAAACTAATAAATTATAGGCCCGTATCTTTCTATTTTTAATTTTAATTTTAATTTTTGTTTTTAAATTTTAAAAAAACTATTTATTTGAGCGTTTTGCTTTTGTTCTCTTAGTTTTCAAAATTTGTAAAAACAGTAAAAAGTGATTTTTATTTTCTATTTTTATAATATGATTTACTATTAAGTAAAAATATATTATTTAATCTATTTTATTTTATACTATATTTTTACTTATAATTTTTATTTTTATTTATTATATATCAATTGTATAGTAGTTTAATATTAGTCGAATCTTTAAACCTTAAATTTTTTTTTGATCGGTTTAATGTTCGGTCCAATTTTTTAAGCATCGGATGTAACAAATTCCTTCAATGATGTATGAAAACAACAAACAAAAAAGAAAGCACTAAATCTTAAATCATATACAAAGAAGCTAATATCAAAAGTAAAATATACATAAAGAACAGAAATTTCAAAAAACCCGACAAAACCTAGAGAATATTAAAGTAGAAGACATTGATTAATCAATAACCATACCTAAAAAGTTGGGATATTAAATTTAGTCCGGCCTAACCTGACTCAATTTTAGCTCGATTTAGCCCGATCCATTGATAAGTCTACCGAAAAGAGGAGGCCGTGAGGTAGGGAGAGAGAGTAAGAGTGCCAAGAAAGTGAGATAGAGAGCAATGCAAATAAATAGAAAGAGAGAGAGAGAGAGCTCAGTGGTTGCTTTTCTATGCTCTCTTGACAATTGAGCTTCAAGTTTCTTTCCTTTTTGTTTTTTCTCTTTTTTTTTAAATGGAATTAATTGGTAACTTGCGTAACAATCTTTCTCTTCTGATTGGCTAGATAGCTTTGTGGACTTTGACTTCTCCGCTTCTCCTAATTTTTAATATTACTTTTTTTACATTCTATTTTTGTAAAATAATTTTAATTTTTTATATTTTAAATAATTATGATAAACTTTCTTATAAGTTTCACATTTTTTGCCTCAAATTTTGTGGAAATTTACACAGGACTTTCTTAAGTCCAATCATGGTTAATCAACTTGAATTCAATTTGGCCTTTTTTTTTTTAAATAGAAGAATTCGCAATTGTTGTCATTTAAATGCACACTAGATAAATCTCTGGATTGAAGCAATAGCCTATAAATTACGTCAATCGGGTACTTCATACTAAGTAAACTCTATACGACAGGCTTGATCGAGGGAATACAAGTAGGAGGATTTGAATCAGGACCTTTTAATCATATACTTTTTCACTCCATCAATTCGACCATCCCTTAGGAAACTCAATTCGAATCTATACTCAAACACAAATCCAATTATATTAAGTTTAATTCATGGATTGCAATTCAAGACAACTCTTTTGAGGGACAACCTTTATATGTGATCCTAATTTAATAGAACAAGTTTAGTTTAAGGGAAAAATAAATAAGTCGGAAATTTTCAACCCATCAAGCAAAATCGATAATTTCTCGAGCACGACCGGCTAAAGTTAAAGTTATGTTAAAGAGGGTAATACCTCCTCAAGAAATAGTTGGTTTTCATGAGGTTAATCTCAAATTGCCATCTAAGCGCGAGTATCTTTGTTTAAGAAAAAAAATTTTGTGTAGAAAATTTCGAATTTAGAATCTCTTAAGCTATCATAAACTCTACTTTACTAGAACAAGTTATTAAAGTAGTTAAGTTCTAGTAAACTCTACGAACTAATTTAGCTAGCCAACAAACAAAGAGATGAGTGCTTACTCACACTTTTAATGATAGCTTTCACAGGACAATGCAATTCTAGTTGATAGAGAAGTAAAAATATAACTTATAAAAGAGGTTAGAATTTAATTAATAATTTGTTAAATGAAAACAAATTAATTTACTATAATTTATCAAAATAAATTAATTTATAAAAATTAATTGATTAAGTAATAGATTTATCATTTTTTAATAATAAAAGTTATTAAAGTAAATAAAACTAATAAATTATACGTCTGTTTATTTCTATTTTTAATTTTAATTTTCCATTTTTGTTTTTAAATTTTAAAAAACTATTTATTTGAGCGTTTTATTTTTGTTCTTTTAGGTTTCAAAAATTGTAAAAATCGTAAAAAGTGTTTTTTATTTTCTATTTTTATAATATGATTTACTATTAAGTACAAAATATATTATTTAATCACTTAATATATTAACTTTTAATAAGAATTATAAATGTTTTAATTTAATATTATACATTTAGCTAATTAAACTAATTATTAATAAAAATTAATAATTTAATTTTTCTTAATAATTTAATTTAGTATTTGTAAATAAATTAAATAAATTTAAATATCTTAAAAATATATAAATACTTTTTATATTTTTTTTATTTGAAAAATAGAAACCAAGTTAATTCAATTCTTTAATCATTGATTTTATTAGGATTTTAGAGCTAGAAGAAGATAAGAAAAACATAGAAACTTAAAGAGGACACACTTACAAGATGAAGTTCAAACCCATCCAATCAATAGAAAAAATAAATGATAATTCAATGCCACTGAGAGCCAATTACACACTACATTCCTTCACTGATGTATGAAAACAACAAACAAAAAAAGGACCTGATCTATTGGTATAATGTTTCCCAACAAAAGAGTTGGTAAACACAATCATTTTGATACACTTCTTGGAAGAATAGGTGAGGGAGCATTTGTCCATACGATGGTTTCAGATCAGAAACTGATCAACTGGCCGCCTGAAAACAGTTCGTCCAATCTGATTATAAAGAAGAATATTGCGAGCCGGGAATACACACAAACATGAGTTGCTTCCGGTACCTAACCAGTCTGACATATGCAGTAGTAGCAACGAAAACCAGAAAACTGCGGACGATACCCGTTCTGCACTCTTGTTTCCACACCAATCACTCTGTACAGTATTTGCCTTCTGAAAATGGATCATAAGTATATAGCATATCTCTTTTCTAGATGCTAAATTCCTCACCAGCAAATAAAGTCCTATCGGACGAGGGGAAGGAACAGAAAAGGATCCTGTGTTCGAGTAAGATCAGCCTGCTAGACTCTAAAAAGGTATTTCAGCCGGTACAAATTACAAAATCCTCACACCGGAGAGAACAGGCCAAAACTGTTGCCACTATTCTGTTTCATATCCAACAAATTCCCCAACATGAAGATGCAGTGAGCCAATTGCAGTCTTACTGTGCAGATACATTCAACTCTGACCACTATATTTCACTGCACTGGCTCAGGAGTTAATTGTACAACCAATCATACCTAACATCACAATATTCCATTTAAAACTCTCTGATAGTAGTCATATTGCCGTGTGCGCCAGGCATCTAAGCTGCTGCTGATCAGAGAAAGCACCAACGATACACATTGCTGCTAGAAAGCAAGACAAATAGTTACATACATAGCAGCATAGCCTTGAGCCAATTGGTATGATAATAAATCTCAAATTTACCTCTTCCGTCAAACTTAAATGGAACCTTTTTCTTAGATTCTGTATAGTCCTCGGACCACCTTTGAAGCAAGGAAAGCCCGAATCCTGTCCAAGAGCATGTGCATCTCAGTAACATTTCGGCACAAGTGTGGCAAGCTGTAATTTATGTTGGCAAAAGACTGCCTATAATTCCTAGACAGATTCCTAATGGAGAAATATAAATGTCTTCAAGTCTCACAATTCATATTCACCCTCTTTTTGTCCCTTTGTTTTACTCACTCTTTAACAAGAACATGAAAAGAGGCTACAAATAGCAAAACTGATGACGGTACCTGCAGCATCTCAACAAGAAGAATGATTCGCTCTGCATGCTTACGGCATGTTAAGAACCCCTGAATGCATAGAACCTGGATCCAAATGGCAAAATCATCAGTTAATATCCTGACAAGTGGTGGGACAAAATAGGAATGACAAAACTACAAAATAGTCAATCAATACTTTAAAATAGTCGAAAAACTCGCTTGGAACTCCCTCAGCATCAGAATCCATGACCTACAATGATTGCAGACATTCCAATTACAATTGGATTCAAACAAAATTGAACACCAAGGAAGATGTTAAAACATCTGCAGATGATGAGGTTGAAAAGGAACAACCAAAGGGAAATAGTAAAGATAGCAAGCTGAACAAAGGCATGATACAAAAGTGAAACCCCACCTCAAGAAGTTCTCTGGTAAGTTTAAATGGCGCACTCTCAAAATTCACACCACCCGGTGAATTGGAGAGCATGAAGCCAAAATCAATGTGTATAATATGACCATCTTCATCCAATAATAAGTTTCCATTGTGCCTATCCTTTACCTGAAGTTAAAAACATCTATTTTATCATGAAGTGTATACAAGCAAGGAAGCCCTGAAACATGTCAATGCTTTAGATGACAGAAGGTTGTGAAAAGTTTCCTGCTTCATACAAATAAAATAAACTAAAATGCTTTAGATGACTATTTACACCAAGAAACTGCAACTGGGGTTCAGAGCAGATCTAAGACCACGCATAAGTTTTTCTGTGGTAGCTGATATATGAATGTCATCAGCAATTTAGAGTCAAAGGACCGGGAAGGAAGAAGGCACCATACCTGTAGAAGATAGCACACTAGAGAATATCCAGCCATACTTTCAACAAAGTTCCTCTGAAAAGAAAATGTAATTACTAAGTTATCCTAATGAATAGAGAAATAAATATATCAACAATGTCTGTTACTTTAGAAAAGGACCAGTAACCAGAATACTGTTGACACAGATTAGAACATTTGACATGTATATTACCTGTGCAAGCTTAAAACTTTGGGAATTCTCTTCATACTTGGCAACAAAGAAATCACGCAAACTTGAGATGTTGGGGTATCTACTTTTTATTGAATGAAGTGAAGCCTAAAAACCAGGAAACATTATAATTAACATTCCTATGCAATTTTCTCACGATAACAAAAATTGTATATTATTACCGTGTCAGGGATTGTTTCAATGAGAGCTGTATAAGAAGAGGTAACCAAAACTTCATAGGGACGTAGCCAGAGAGGGAGACCAGCTTCTTGAAATATATCTGGCACCAGATGTAACTTTGTAAGCAGGAGTCAACTAAAAGAACAAGGGGGAATCCAATATCTTGCTAGAGTAGGGACAAAAGCTTCAAAATATGGAAGTCAAACAAATATTTGACAAGAGCTGCTCTAGCAACCGTCACTGTTTTTGCAGATTGCTGATCATAATGGAAGTTTTTTGTTTTATTTATCTTCTCAATACAACTGGTGAGTGTATAAAATTCAGTTTTGGGAGAAAAATATGATATATATTTCTCTTAGAAATATAGGAAAGAATAAGAACAAAATTCTTTGCATCTTTGCCAGCAAACAGAAACAACAAAGAATAACTGGCTGCTTTGGACTACAAACACCAAATTTGCAGCCTGGTCGTTGTAAAGATATTCACAACACCTACCATAAAAGTGAGAAATTAGTTGCACCGCAAGATGCTCCTGCCTACAATCATCACCACTCTTCACAATAACCTGTGTGGGAAACAAGGCCATAGAAACTTCCGTAAATAAACATACATATAATATTGTAAATTTCAGTAGAAAGATCAACTCCATATTGGCCTCGAGGTTAGAGTAAACACATCAAGTGATTAAGAACTATAGGATAAGAACTAAACATATATGCAGATGCATCAATGTATCACTGGGAAACAGCAATGTTTCAAATTCTAATATAAACAGGTGAACTGAAATGACAATATTACCGGATCCAAACAGTTCAGTTTGCACTATGATCATTCAGGCATATATAAAGCATCTACTGGAAAAGTACAAATATAAGATAAGAATACGCAAGCACTAAAGATAATGACCAAAAGACTTCTATGTTCCAAAAATATAGTTAAAAAAAACCAAGCTATTATCAGTTCTAACAAGAAAGAAAAATATAAGACCTAGAACTTACAGATCGCAGGTCCCAACCAGGAAATTTTCCATACATTGAATTTTTACGTATTCTCTCTCTTTTAACTTCCCAAAGTTCACCCCATAAGGGATCTGTTGCCTTGGGAGTACCACCATTACCCTGTTCAAAAATTAAACCATTTAAAGAACCAACATTTTGCAATGGAACAGAGAATTTAGACGTTCTATTTGCATGAGCGCTCACCCTTGGTTGTGCATCAGATGAATCTTGGCCTGCCCCTTTTAGAGGGAGTCCAGGAGGTGCTTCTCCTTTGGCTGCTGCAGCCTGCAGAAGACAGTTACTTTACCAAAACCTCTTTGATAAAAAAGATAATAAGAATCAGCATATTCAAGCAAAGGTCCACCTTCACTTCTTCTATGGCAATTGTACTTGGAACCCGACGATGCTCCTTACGATGTGATGCTTCTTGATCCCCAATGCCTTCCATCTTAACTCTGGGATCTACCGTCAGCACTACTCTCACCCATTCCAAATCACTATCATGTTCTGTCCCTTGATGCTGACTACTACTACCAGAGCCAGAATGCAAAACAGAAGCTTCAGTGTTCATTGGTTGCCCAAGAAATTGCTTCTCCACAAAAAAGCTCACATTAACGACTTTCAATTTAGCCCCCGAGGAATGTGACATTGCCTGGTCAATGGCTTGAGCTGTAGATATTGACATCCTATCGCTACTGTTCCGATACGCTTCCTGGACAGTCCACAAAGGATAAGCCCATGGAGGTGGCTTTGGCAAAAATGCATCTCCATTAGCCAGAGGTATCCCTCCTCTGGAAAGCTTTTGAGAGCCAGATGTATCCCTCGTATTGCTGAAAATGAACAGAAAACTGGCGTTAACTATATACCATAAAATGTTATCTATGTCAATGCTGATTTATGTGTTAATTAACAACCAATATTTAACAGAAAATTACCTTGGCATTTCAATTTTCAAGACTTCAACACAAATTAGATAAGGTGCCTTCTCCCTTGAATTCATAAGCTGAGCTTCATCTTCCGGTATATGAACCACACGATACATACCCTTACCCATGGGAAAGCAGACTCCTACAGCAACATAAATTTACTGTTTACATATAAAACGCACTAATGGAATGTATATCGCAGAACTGGCATTGAGTTTTAACACATATGAATATGAACTTTTATATTTAATTACGAATTTTCTTTTCCCTAACTGTCTCTTTATATACGAATAAATTTCTTAAAATTAAAAGGGGAAAGAGCATAAATTACTGTTAACAATATGGCAGCAGAAGCCAAATTACTAGAATAATTTTTGCAGCTTAGAAAAATCTAAAAGTTTACTTGCACTACCAAAAATAAAGATCAAAAGAAAAACTACTCTCCATCAGATATTTCCAATTCCCAAATGAAAACATCAGCAAATCAATTGTAGATTTGTGTGGCTAGTGACTCCCAATATATTTGAGCTTACTTGTTAAGCTATTATAGGCAACTTGATTTTCAAATGTATTCTAGCTTTTGAACAGCCATCTTTCAATTAAAGTCCACCTTAATTAGAACAAATACCTCCAGTATTTTGAGCTTCAGCTAATCGCATGTTTATCTCCACAAGTGACTGAAAAACCAAGAAATAAATGTGTTAGATGGAACTTGTGCAGCAGATTAAATACTGTGCAGGATCATGCAAGTAAAATTGAATGCTCAAGCAGAAATAGAAACATATGAGTCTGTCAGTTTGTGTGTTTGCGTGCATGTTTTTATGTGTTTCGGCTGCGTAAACAGACGACCAAGCATATTTACATAATAACCAATATGCCTCGCAGAAAGTGAAAAATAAGGAATAGCCAAATTTAAACTAATTGAATAACCTCACGAAGAGCACTTTTGCGATCTTCGACTGGAAAGACATCTACAAGGCCATATGAAGTCTCACATAGTGTAAGCACAAAGTCCAATGATTCATGATAAGCTCCTTTCCGGAACTGTGATGCTGTATTATTGGGACGTGGGGGTTTCACGTTTGATTTTTCATTTTGTTGCTTTGGTGAACCAGGACGCTTCTGCCAAATAAAAACCACACATACAATAATGACAAAAGGAAAGGACCTGCAAATGAAGGTTACCTTTAAAAGGAAAAAACAGAGGTCATAAATATTACTCATTACAAGTACCTCTTTGTTCTTCTTTGAAGCAAACAATTCTGAGTCTTCAACAGAACGATCGCGATCTCGGAAGAGTTTGCGAAAAAAGTTCTCCGTCCCGGGACTGCTCTCAAACAAGCTGCTGCTGTTACTATTTTCGTTTATTGCAGTACTTTTTACGTCTTCAGGGTGCACGCGGAACAATCTTCGAAATAATGGGAAATCTGAAGGTTCTCCTTCCTCACTATTTGCATTGCCCTCATCAATTTTGTCAATTGAATCTTTCTTCTCATCAAACATATCTTTAAAAATCCTCCTGAAGAAACCGTCTTTCTCATCTTCGTCCACGGACTTTGGAAGTTTCCCTTCAGAATTAATTCTTTCCTCATCCTCACTCCTCTCTTTCCCATCCTTCTTGTCCTCAAACTTCTCCTTGAAAATTTTCTTAAAGAAGCCCTCTTTTTCATCATCTTCCAGTGATTTAGAAGCTAATTTTTCATCACCATCACCCTTACTATCTCGAAATAATCTTTTGAAGAACCCTTCTGAGCTCGATCCCAATTCTTCATCATCTCCTCTACTATTATCCCTTAAAAGCCTTTTAAAAAAGCCATCTGAGCTGGAAGTGAACTCCTCATCCTCACCTTTATTGCTATCCCTCAACAGCCTCTTGAAGAACCCTTCAGAACTGGGCATCAAATCCTCGTCATCACCCTTACTGTTATCCTTTAAGAGCCTCCTAAAAAACCCGTCTTTCTCACTCTCCTCATCTTTATCCACTGACTTTCTAAACAATAATGCATCCCTCACTTTTGGGCCTGGAATGAACTTCTTGAAAATTTTATTCTCATCTGGTGATAATGGACTTCCATCCTCCTGCAAATTGTTCCCCGATGAGGGTGAGAATGAGAAAGTCTTCTGCAAGGGTGGGGATGATGTCAATGACAACAACTTCTGCTTTGAAGACCGGATTTTATTCAAAACCGGGTTCTTACTCCCAGGACTTGAAGCTTCATTATGGGACCGTATTAGCGGTGGCCACTCTCCCATGAGAGTAGCTGCAATCTGGCACTTCTCCTGAATCCTGCTAATCCCTTCATTGTCATCAAAATCCTCAAGTTCGGCCAACAAGAACCAATGCACCTTGAGAGATAACTTCAATGACTTGGAGCAAATATCAATAACAAACTTGTCTAAAGATGGGCTGGGTTTGTGTATTAGCATATAGCAAATTTGGAACAAATAGCTCTCAATGCCCGACAAGGGCAAAGTATACATTCTATTGCAAAGATAATCTCGTACCCCAGCGTGATCATGCTTATAAAGGTAGCTCACTGCAATCCACTCGCAGAAAAATGCTGAGTCAAAGAACCTAATTAGCCACCCATTCTCGCTGGACTCACCAGTAAGGTTAGTCCTTGCAGCAATCTCACGTGGCGATGGGTCCGATTCTCCACGAACCAGTCCCAAAAGCCTCACCATTCTCAATCTACCATCATAAACCCTAACTCACCTCAAAATATCAGATCAAAACACAAAGTCCATCACTTCTCAATCCCAATAGACCAAACACAGCTCTTCTCTTGAAATACTAAACCCTACAACTACTTAAAACCTTCACCGGAACCCTAATTTCAATACAAGAGTCAAAATCTCGGCTTCTCTCAGTGATCCAACACAAATGCATCACTGAGATGCCAATTCCAAATCTAACACCGATAGACCCAAATTTCGACGCTCCAAGCTACAACCTTATGGAAGGTCCGATTCAAAACTCACCAAAAGTGGTAAGAAATGATCGGAATTTTCTGGAGAAATCGAATTTGGGGACAAGAGAGACGATCTGTGTATCGGAATACTTACAATTTAGGAATCAAAATTGATATACGGATATCAGTTGAAGAGTGGATCTTGTCAATCCTGCTTCGAAGCGAAACGACGTCGGAGGACAGTTGTTGTTGTGGTGGGCACGGTGAGGCCGTCTTCTTGAATTGTACACATATGGAGAGAGAGAGAGACGCAAAATTTTGTTATTTTTCAAATTTTGTATTGACCCGTTGAAGAAACTATAGGGTTTCATTCACATGCGTGCCGGACCATTTAAAGTTCTATGAGACCCCCTCCATGATTGGTCAGACTTAAGAAAGAAGTAATGATTGATGTCGTTATTTGTCTTAGCAGGAAGAACGTCGCAATTATAATTATTTCGATTTCAAGGCTCAAGAGACTATAAAGGTTGAGGTGGGAAAAGGATTAGGCACGGCAATCCCGCTGGGCTGATCAGCTTACGGGTCAGATTTCTTCGCTCGGGCATGGGTTAGACTCGGGTTAGGATTATCCAGCTCGGCCCAACCTATAGCCTGATTGAGAAAAATAAAATGGTCATTTTTTGAAATTTTTTAAAAAATAATAAATCGGACTAGGCGAGCCATCTCTAAAATGGACTAGAGTTTGATTCAAAGTCAATGCATAAAGTGTAATTTAATTAATTTTTAGTTAAATTTAGATTTAAATATAAATAATAAAAATCAAACCGATATTTATTATTATAAAATTCAAATAAAAAGTTTAAAATATGAATAAAAATAAAAACTTAAATCTCGTTAATGCGTGAAATTAGATTGGATTTATTATCAATTATTTATTTTAAAATAATTTGATAGAGCTTAGGGAAAAAGTAAAACATTTATTTTTGTTTTGACTCAAACTAATTAAAAATTGTTATATAATATGATTTGTAATTAATTTTATAAATTAGAAAGGACTTTAAAACGGAAGACTTTGACCAATATTTAAACCAATCATATGAAACACTTTTAAATTTTATAAATAAAAGGATTTATATGAGAAGAGAAAAATATTAAATTAAAATGAGTTTAAAAAATATGTTATAATTAATGTTTTCAAAATCAGACTAGAAATTAAATCGATAATATATAAGATTTAATGTTTACCATCATAAAATTAACTAAAGATTAAATAAAACTGAATTTTTTTTTAAATGATTAAAAATAAGTATATAACTTATTTATCAAAAATTTAAAATTTAATTGAAAAATATATTGTAAAATGAAAATTATTTAGTTTATAAAAATTTATTAATTTAAAAAATTGATCGAATAATTAATAAATTAATCATTTTTTACAATAGAAATTATTAAATTAAATTAAACTAAAAAATTTGAAAATTGAACTGAAAAGTTGGCAAGTTCAAGATTTTCATTGTCGAACCAGCCTAATCGGTTCATTTTTAAAACATTTATGTACTAATATTTTTAAAGATATTTTAAAATTTTGTCAAGTTTACTAAATTTATTAACATTTGCATGGGAACAAGATATGCATGATTAAACTAAACAATCTTTATACAATGACCGTATGAAAAGATTATGTAGAATGAAATATCACTTTATTGCTATTTTTTTAGAATTGGTTTTGTAATACATTTCATTTTGCAAATTAGTTCAAACATATATTTGCATTTATAAGAAATTTAAATAGGTTTGAGCTGTGTCGTAGTAGGGAGCAATGGTGGCAAGTGGCAACTGATATAACACCTGAAGAGGGTGATGAGTTCTCCAACACAGTACGCGAAGGTGACGTTCTTTCCGGGAAGTTTTCATAGTTCAAGGTCGATTACGTCGAGGTGGTAGGTCTCGACCATGGATTTAATGGAGTTAAAAGCATTGGAGATCCATTGTTGAGGGTCTTTTCAGTTGTACCATCGAAGGACTGAACTCAAATTATCCTATAGATGGTTACAATGAAATGACACATGATTAGATTAGGGTTCGTGGCATGTTCCATATAAATGAATGATTACGGTAGAATATCACAAGATTGGACCAGAGTTAGTGACATAGAAGATCTATCTCCGAAGGACTCTCTTGCCAATAATGCTCCAACCTGCGAGGACTTTCACCTTGGGAATGGCGAGTTTTAATGGCGAGAACTGATTTTGGTGTCAATGTATTGGTCCAGTAGGGTGAGAACTTGCCATTTTGGTACTTGCCTTCGAGGTTTGAATCAATGACAAATCGACGAATGAAGTAGAAATCGATCTGTTCTTCGATTGGTACAGAGTCAAATGTTACAGGAGCTCCAGTGGCTCCAATGTACTCCATCATCACCTTCGCATCTAAAGTGACAATGTCAACAGGTTGCCAAATTAGTGAATCATGACTATATAAGGATTTTTTTTATTTTAAAAATTTTAAAATCTATTAAACTTTAAATAAAAAGTAATAAAGAAATACATGCAACATAAAAAATAATGAAAATACACTTTACATAAACATCACTTATATATCAATCAAATACTCCTCTCATCACGAGGTAAGGCGAACCTCTCTTGTAAGGGTTGATAAGCGGGTAGGATTTGACTATTAAGCGCTATCTTTCTAAACACATGCAATCGAAAAATCAGTCCTTCACCTTAGTAAGAACTAAGTTTGGGTAGGACATGGATCGATCATGACGAGAATTCCCTTTTTCGTAACATAGACTTATTCGTAATATAATGGAATAGAAGAGTAACAGTCTCTCGATTAGACGAAGGTCATTCAGGTAATTAAATTTAAATTAAATTAATAAAATTCAATTTAAACTAATAATTTATTAAAATAATCTTAGAATTATTAATTTAAATAGAGTTTAATTTATTCGAATTATGTTTAAGAGCTTATTTGTGTTAAGAGTGCGTTTGGTTCAGCTTTTAGCAAGTGAAAAAGTACTTTTTTCCACCGTAAACGCTATTTTAATGAAAAAATGAATGTTTGACTATAAACTTTAAAAGTACTTTTGGAGTTGAAATAAAATACAACTTTTTTCAAAAGCTCAAATTTGGAGCTTTTCAAAAAAGCACTTTTTCAGATAGATTTTTTATATTAATTAATGAGTCTATTTTTTAGTCCCTTTTACCCTTATGCTTTACACATAATTCTCACAATATCCACAAACACATCTTCACGTTTATTTTGAGATTTATATAATATTATTT
>JANZXP010000194.1:32775600-32792544 GCA_027576715.1 Erythroxylum flavicans | reverse complement strand
CATCTCTCTTCATTGCTCAGACATTTCAAAACTCTCTCTCTTAAAGTTGATGGCACAGAAATCCCCATCACTTCTTGTAACCTTTTAATGGCGGCCGTAGAACCTGAGCCACAGAACATGATTGCATCATCACGTCCACCTCCTAGGCAGCTTTTAATGTAGTTAATAGCGTCACGTGTCATTTTCGTGGTCCTATGCCCCACGTAACTGTCGCAAGTATGAGTGTTCCCTACCATCATCAATACATACAATCATCCATTAGAGCCACTGTTCCTACTTTTGATCGTTAAAGGTTTCATATTCTGGTGTTCTAAACACAGAAGAATCATACCAATTGTCTAAGAAAGATTATAGATTAGTGAAGTTAAGCAAGCTAAGGTCAAAAAGATAAGAAACTTGTAACATATGATTATTATACTAGAAACTGACCATAAAAGGGAAGAACGTTGGCAGTGACAAAGCTTTCGATATAATGAAGAGATCGAGCAGATGCAGTGTGATCAGCATATGTAAGTGTGCGTTTTCCAAAGGGTGAATCAAACTCAACATCATCCCCAATGATCTGGGAACGTAACCAGGAGAGTTTCTCCTCTGCTGAATTGCTCTTAGGCACTCCCATGTCAAGTGTCCTGAAGGACTCTGAGCGAGAAGAACAGAGGTGACTGCTGGAGGATGAAGAAGAACCAGACCTACCCTTTGAAGTTGATGATGAACCTGGTCCTATAACCGAGGCTGTGCTCAGTTTTTGGACCCTTTCTTCCAAGATGGGTTGTTCTAGTTCCATGTCTGAAGAGAAAAAACAACAACTGGAAGATCAAAGCAAGAAGATGAATATGATGATGATTAAAGCAAGGTATTGGGTTTATAAGTAACCATCTGTCACATTTTCCTGTGGGTTTGGAGCAATTGTTCCAATGTAACAATCCTGTAACAATCCATTGAATCACGTTTTTTGTATATATATATATATAATTTCTAGGATTCATTTCAAGTCAAACGCGTTATTTATTGACATGAAAGTTAATTTTGTATTATTAATCATAATTTCTGAAATTAAAAAAATATGCGCAAAAGACTTCTTATTTTTATATATATTAAAATAATCAAATTATAATAAATTATATAAATATTTGTATTTATCTTTTTAATATTTATTACTCGTTATCATTAACAACACTCAGAAGTTCTAACGAAGCATCATGTTTGGAGAGGTTCGATAGTATAGTTATACCCCTATTTAGTACAGAGGTTATTTCCGATGCTATTATATATATATAGTACACAGTTATACCCCTGTTCAGTAGAGAGGTTGTTTCAGAAGCTATTATATATATATATATATAATGAAAATTATTTATTAGTCTAAATGATTATTAATTCTGAATAAAAATTTTATTGATTAATTAAATATATATATCATTATTACCCAGTCCGAATCTCGTACCGACGTGGGGTCTTGCAATTTAGAATGAAAAATATTTATTGGTTTAAATGATTATTAATTTTGAATAAAAATTTTATTGATTAATTAATTATTATGACATTACTTCAACTTACTTTAGAAGTAAAGAAGAATGCCCCCATCCACAACAAAGTTTACATGGTTTTGGACCCTTTTTTGAATTTTTAAAATAGTAAATAGTGAAGCCTATAGTTTTGGATTGTCCTTTATGACGTCGGTCCACCAATCATCATTAATTGCTATTTCTTTAATTAAACTACAACCTAAGCACGTGGTTTTTCTTTACCATGTAATTAATTCTAACTTTGTGCTCGTACACTTGGGTTTTTATTAGTGTTGCTAAGACATAAACTCTATGTGATTAACAAGCAAAAACATTTTCGTTATGCTTTTCCATGTTAACTATAGAATCAAATCATTTCGAGTCTATAATTTTTTATTTTTAATAAAAATTACTTATTATTTTATGATGGGATAAAATTTTTATATAAATAGTAATAAAATTTATTTAAAATTTATCCTTTTCGGAAATACTAAACTTTTTTTTTACTCACACTTCTTTTACCTAAACTTAAATCGAATTAATTAAAGTCAACTCAAATTAGTAATTTTTAATAATTATTGTAAATCATTAATTTAACTCAAATTTAATTGATTCAAGACAGATTTAAAAACTTAGTTGAATTATTATATTAGTGACATATGATCAGTTCGTGTTTGACATTTATATTATATGTATTTTCTCATTATTTTTTAGTTGAACTATAAAAAATAAACTAAAATTTTTAGATAATTTTAAAAATTAGAGAATTTTATAAAATTTATTAAATTATATAGGAAGTTTTTATAACAATCCCACAAGTCGTATAAATAAGTGCTATTATTATTCAAATTTCAATATTATGTAAATAATTTATCAATCTTGGAATTTATAAAATTTTATTGATTAAATTATTAAATTAATTTGATCGTTTCAATTATGATTAAGATTTTCAGTTTGTTTTTGTAAATAATAAAAATAGTCACTTTTAATTATATTTTAAAATTTTAAATTTATTTAATTTTTAACTAATTTTATAATAATGTGTTATTGATCAAAAATCTTTTAAAGCATTGCAAAGTGTCGTCTTTCATAAAAATATCTATCTCAATAATTTCAATACAAACAAAAGTAGATGTAGATCTCGTCTTGTCTTGAGGGTATATTGGTCGAGGATTGCAATAAAAGATAGTATCACCGTCAATTTCGACCAATGATTTAACTTTTAGTACAATATTTGAACTATCTTAAGGATATATTGGTCGATTTGATATTTGTGGATCACAATAAATGATAGTATTAAAGTCAATTTTGGAGATGATTTAACTTTTAGTACAATGTTTAAACTATCTTGAAGATATATTGGCCGATATGATATATTGGTCAATATGATATTTGTAGATCGCAATAAATGATAGTATTAAAGTCAATTTTGATGGATATTTGAACTTTAATGAAATATTTAAACTATTTTGAAAATATATTAGTTGATATGATATTGGTAAATCGCAATAAATAATAGTATTAAAGTCAAATTCAACGGATATTATAGTCAATTTTGACGAATGATTTAACTTTTAGTACAATATTTAAAGTATCTTGAAGATATATTGGTTGATATGATATTTGTGGATCGCAACAAATGATAGTATTAAAGTCAATTTCAATGAATGATTGAGCGTTTAGTACAATGTTTAAACCATCTTGAAAATATATTGGTCGATATGATATTGTCAATTTCGACGAATATTATAGTCAATTTTGGCAAATGATTTTAGTACAATGTTTAAACTATCTCAATTATCAGCTGAAATCATTGATAAGTGTACATTATAAATGATCAGTTACATTTCAATTTCATTTAATTTGATATTTGATATTTTCTATTTTAATTAGTTATTTTAAAAATTATCGTTTATTTCTATATATGATTATGTAAGTATTATCTACATCTTTTTTGTCATTTACATCTCTAAAAATATAATGTCATCTTAAAATTTTATTACTGTATTATTTTGAATAAAAATATATGAAAATAAACAAAATATAATTAAAGAGTTTTTTGATAGTTAAATAATATTAAAAAGAATAAATAATAATTTTTAAAATATAAAATAAAAATACAAGAGCTTCTTTCAAACAAAAAAAATTTCCTTTTATAACATTTCATTTATGTTGAATTTTTTTAACATTTCATATTATGTCACAAGGATCGCAATTATTTGTTGCATATTAACTTGTTAGCATGTAGCACAATAGTACTTAATGATTAATATTTTTAAGAAATTATTTTCATGGAATAAACCTTAAAATCAACAATAATAATAACACTCAGTATGAATCTCACTGATATAAAATTCATAAAGATCTAATAATATGTAATCTTACTCCTAATTAGTAGAGAGATTGTTTCTAAAAAAAATCTAAAAGGACCTTTTATTTCGGGCATAATTGTCTCTCATTATATTATAGTAAAGATATTGGGTATGTCAGCAGGTCTATTTCATCTTAGTGTCCGTCCGCCCCAACGTCTATATATAATATATATATATATATATACAACATTTTGGTTTAGGCAAGAAAATAGTACAAAGCTAATAAATAAAGTCTGTGTTCTGGTCTACATCAATAGGCGGTCAAATTTAATAATGTCAAGATCTTAATTAAAGATGTAATTATTATATTCCTATGGTCCAACTTGCTAAAAAAAAAGAGGATATGCAAAACCATATGATAAAAGGACAGGAGAGTTGACTCCTCCCATAATGTTACCATTATTGTATAGTCAAGTCTTACGATGGCTTTAGGTTGCTAAGCAACTTGATGGCATCTTCTTTTTCATGCAACTTGATTTTTTGGTAGGATTAGTCATCTAAATACTTTAAGTCCAAAGTGGATAAGGTTGGCAAATTGGATTTTGACAAATTTAAAATTAATTAATTAAATTCTAATTGGTCAAGTTTTAAATTAAAATTTAATTTAAGACTTCCATCCAATTAGTCAATAAAATAATATTATTTAATTATGATCCTAATTTAATTATGACAATTATAATTCAAACTCAGACTTTCTTTTTGCTATTTATATTAATAACTTAATGTTGTTTATTTTGCAACAAATTTATATTTTTTAAAGAATTTTATTTAACCATTCTTAACTTAAGCAAAAATAATTATTCTATTTTTATTTTTATCATCATTCATAACAATAATAATATTAATTAAGCAATTATTATTATTATTTAGGTGTTTATTTTTATTTTTATTATTTTCTTAAAACGTTATTTTAGGACATGATGAATCAGAAAAATAAAAGATTAAAGGATCAACTATTAGATAATTGGAGAATGATTTTAATTGTAATAAACTAGGGATAATAATTAAATAATTCATAATCCTTTAAAAATTTTCAAAATTTGTATGATTTTTAAATTTAATAAATAAAAATTTAAAATATTTATAAATCAAATTAAAATGTAATTTTTTTACTAATATGTGTGTTTAACAAATAAGATGATAATATTATCTATTAATTATATAAAGAATGTAACAATTTAACTTAATCTGTATACATTTTAAAAAATTAACCAGTGCCTCGAAGCTATTGGTTGAGTGGAAAACCAGAAACCAGAAACCAGAGAACTATACCAAGGCAAGCCGCTGGTTGCAATCACCGTCTTCAGGAATCATTGGACGAGAAAACAGCGGTAACACCGAATATGGTTTCAAGTTTCAAAGTCATACTCAATACAAGAAGACTTTATATAACTCCAGAGGCTGGTGGGTCTCTTCACAACTCGAAGTTCAAACAAATTTGGGAAGTGATCAAAGTCAAACAGAGGTCGAAGAAAGACTAGAGCTTTTAAGAAAATGTCGGGAAGTACTGCTGGTCAAGTGATACGTTGCAAGGGTAAGTTAGTTTTCTTGTCGGGGTTTGTGTTTTCTGTTGTTTCTGTTCATCCCATGTTAGTACGTTATTGTTTTTATTGATCATCTTGGTGTTTTTCCTTCTGGATCTTTTCGAAGTTTTCGGGTGGTGTTCATTTTCACGTGTTTACTGTTCGGTTTGGGGGAAATTCGAAGGAAGTTCAGATAATCTGCGTCGTTTTACGAAAGATCGTTTCTTTATAGCAATTAGCTAGTTGTCTTTGTTCGTTAGTTCTTAATGCGTATGATCTGTGTCTTGCGATCTAAACGATGTATCTGCTTTATAGCTGCTGTTGCATGGGAAGCTGGGAAGCCTCTGGTGATAGAGGAAGTTGAAGTGGCACCTCCTCAGGCTATGGAGGTGCGCTTGAAGATTCTCTTCACATCCCTCTGCCACACTGATGTTTACTTTTGGGAAGCCAAGGTAAGTGCTGCTTCTTGGACAACTTTCTCTAAGACCTTATGCTTTTCATGGTGAGTCACTGAGTGCTGATTTGGAAAATGCAGGGCCAAACTCCATTATTTCCTCGCATATTTGGCCATGAAGCTGGAGGGTACGGGCATCACTTTCTCTACTTACATCGTGCTTAAGCTTTTCTCTTTCTTTTTTTCTTTAGTGATTAAGCCTCAGTTTATTTGACTTCCTTTTTTTTTTAATCTTCCTGAAAATTGTTAGGGTACCTGCTTTACATTCTGAAACTGTAATCCCCAGTTGTGTAATGAAACTGTGGGTAATTGTGAAAAAAGAACTATCCAACTTGACCTCTAGAATGTGTTTAATTACGTACAAAATCATGGAAGCTCATGTTCTCATCTACCACTTGATCTGTTGGTGCTCAGGATTGTTGAAAGTGTTGGTGAGGGTGTCACAGACCTTAAACCTGGGGACCATGTGCTTCCAGTCTTCACTGGAGAATGCAAGGAATGTAGTCACTGCAAATCAGAGGAGAGCAACATGTGTAATCTTCTTAGGATTAACACTGACCGAGGTGTGATGCTTAATGATGGAAAGTCGAGATTCTCTATCAGGGGAAAGCCCATTTACCATTTTGTTGGAACCTCCACTTTCAGTGAATACACTGTGGTTCATGTTGGCTGTGTTGCCAAGATCAATCCTGATGCTCCACTCGACAAAGTTTGTGTTCTTAGCTGCGGAATCTCTACAGGTTGGAGAAAGAAATGTTTTAATTCTTTTAACATATTTTTCTACAGAACCGTGTTCCATATCAGTTATCAAAATTTGATTGTGTTGCAGGTCTTGGTGCGACTTTGAATGTTGCGAAACCTAAGAAAGGTTCCTCGGTTGCTATTTTTGGATTGGGAGCTGTTGGCCTTGCTGTGAGTTTCTAATCGAACCTTGAACAGGAAGGTCTTGTAGCATTCAGTTCTACTGTATCTCTAAAGATGTTTTGTTTTCTTTGACATCATTAGGCTGCTGAAGGGGCTCGATTGGCTGGTGCCTCAAGGATCATTGGTGTTGATCTGAATCCCAAGAGATTTTTGGAAGGTAAGAGAAGCTTCTAATGAAAGTGATTGCATAATCTGCATTTGATGTCTGTTTAATGTTGCTTGATCATCATCCCGCAAAGTCAGTACAATCGGTGTCGGTCTGAAATCGTGGTCAGGTAGTTGTGCAGACAGAAAAAGAGGAATTCTTTTGTAAATTTGACACAAACTCAATATAAGACATAATTGACATCATAAAATTTCTAAGATAAGAATTTGTTGAACTCACAAGTTACTTTCTGTTGCAACTTTGCTTAAAGTTAGATATGAACTTCTTGTGATAAGAACTTTTGACTTCAGTTTTATCAAAACTGTATCTGATATATGTTTGCATTCTTTCTTCTTAACAGCCATGCAATTTGGCGTTACAGAATTTGTGAACCCAAAAGATTATGAGAAGCCTGTTCAAGAGGTTTGTGAGACAATGGGCTAGATTCTGTGTAGCATATGTAAATGAGTCTTTGTTCCGTTCTAATACTGTTCTTATCTTCAGGTGATAGCTGCAATGACTGATGGAGGAGTCGACCGAAGTGTTGAATGCACTGGAAATGTTAATGCGATGATATCTGCATTTGAATGTGTTCATGATGTAAGTTTTTGTTGAACTCATTGGATAGTAATGAGAATGGAAGTCAAACAATCATGTCTTAAGTTATAATGCCTTGGAATGCCCTGCAGGGATGGGGTGTTGCTGTACTTGTTGGTGTGCCAAGTAAAGAAGATGCTTTCAAAACTCATCCGATGAATGTCTTGAATGAGAGGACTCTCAAGGGGACGTTCTTCGGCAACTACAAGCCACGCTCTGATCTTCCTTCTGTTGTGGAAAAATACATGACTAAGGTAAGCAAAACTTTCTGTTAGAACTTCATAACCAGTTTATAATAATATAAAAAGACTTTAGAATCAAAACAAAGTAATCCTGTATTGAATTGGCAAAATTGATCTGGAGGAAAACGGACTTATTCTATAAGTATCATAAGATCAGGTCATACAGGGAGTAGAATTTTGCTCATGCTTATGAAAATAATGAAGGTTCAAAGAAATCTAACTATGAAAGTTGCTGCTTTTATGTTTTATAGCCAGTTTTAAGTCCGAGTTCCATTCAAATTCCAGTCAAAACAGGTTGTATCCATTGACTTCAGGTTAAGTCGGGCTGGACACGGATTGTTTTGTTGTCCCTAGGTTATACACAGATGTTGCAGCAAAGTAGATCAGAGTAAATTAGACTGGATTCCCCCTGTGGCTGCACCTGTAACCATAACCAGTTGATGTGATTGGAAATCAAGTTTTTGATATTCTGATAACTCGAAACTTTAACATGAGACTAGCCGTTACTACTTTGGCTTGAAGCATTATACCATATGAAGTCTATATTGGTTGAATGTTGACAGGAGCTTGAGCTGGAGAAATTCATTACACATGAAGTTCCATTCTCAGAAATTAACAAGGCGTTTGAGTACATGCTCAAGGGAGAGAGTATCCGGTGCGTGATCCGGATGGGTGCGTGAAATAAGAAGAAAAGAACAGTTGATTAGTGTTTGTGTGAGGGGAAAGAACGAGATCATGAATGTTGATAGTGTTAACAGTTGCATTTTGGATTTGGTTTTCTTGTGTAATTTGAATGCACTGTCCATGTGAAAACAGATAATAATATGTCACTTTCTGGCAATTCTGTGTCAAAGCTCATAACTTTCAGTTGTTCATCTTCCATGTAAAGGTTTGAGGTTCCAAACTATGATATCTAGTAGGTTTAAAGACTTGATTTTAGATTTAGATTTCTTTCTCCTGTCGGGCTAATCATATGGTTAAATCATATGATCTGGTTTGATCCAGGTTGAAGTTGGACTTGGAAAAATTGAATTTGGGCTTGAACCTAAGCCAACCTGGCCTGAAGAAGCATTATTAGCACATACTATTCACTTCGGGTAAATAGTAATAAGAATTATAACAAACATAATAAAAAATATAATTAAATATGACTTTCATTCTTCACTGAATAGGGTTATGGAATATTGCATATGAAAATGCTAGTAATCCAATTATAATATATTACCAATTTCCTTTTCCGTATCTTTATTCTTATACCCCTTAACTAAGCAACCCTTCAGACTTAATTTAAATATTTACAATAAGTTTAAATTCAATCTAATCTCTTATCAAGTTCGGACGCGAGCTTGACTGAATTTCAATTCAAATTAAAACATTTAAGATCATATTAAAATTTGGATTTTATCAATTTTTTTTAGAGATTTCTTTGAGTCATGTTTTTTGAACTCAAACTTTGAAGGTTTTCTAAAGTTATAATTAAATCTTATCTGAAAATTAATTAAGTTGAATTTTATCTATAACAATATCAGTAATAATTATTATAAATTCCTGACATGCATTATTTAAAAAGGTCTAGTAATATGCAGCCTTATTCTTAACTAACAGAGAAGATATTTCCAAATGACCTAAGATAAAAAAAGAAGAAAGAAAGAAAATATAACAAATAATAAATAATAAATAACATGTTAATATTTATCTTTTAATTATATAAAATTTAAAAATAATCACTAAATTAAAAATTTTAACATTAAATTGAAAAATACTTTTAATCTATCGTCTTTTCATATTATCATACATTTTGAGAGTAATTTAAACAGCGCCTAGAAGCTATCGGTTGACTTTGGAAAACCAGAGAACTGTACTAAGGCAGGCCCTTGGTTGTAAATTGCAATCACAGTCTCAAGTTTCTTAATTAACTAATGACCATTAACAGAGATATTTAATATCGGATTAAAATTAAAAAAATTAAAAATTTTAATATTTAATTGTCATTTTTTAAAGTTTAAATTATAATTATAAAAATAAATAAAGTTTGAGTTTTTTTATAATTATCTTTTTATTATTATTATTATTATTATCGACGCCGTCATTGTCGTGAATACTTGGTATGGTAAAAAATTAGTGTGCTATTTTTTTATATTTTACACATATGATACATGTTTCTTTTATTTCTCCACCAAAGCTTTTCGCATCGCAACGCCGACTATATAAGCTTGACTTTTCTTAAGTAGCAACAAACGATAAATTGGATTAGATTTTGCAGTTTTTCTTTTAATAGTATCTCGATGTGACATGAGCGTGCAAGGGGTTATCGTGGTCGTCATCGTGTTGCGATTATTTTTATTATTTAATTGCAAACTAAAAGGTTTAGTTGCTCATTTTAGTATTATTATTTTTACTTTGAGCTTTCTTCTCCGTTAGGCACAAACTACACCTACTTCATAGGGCATGATGAACCAAAACATTAAAAATAAAAGATCAACTATTAAATTATTGAAGAGTGAATGTTCAAAATTTTAATTATAAAAGTAAAAATGATATTTTAATATAATTTATGCAAAATTTGAAAAGTTAATAACTAAATTAAAATTGAAAAGTCTTAAAATTTTAGTCATTTTTAATATATTATCTCTTAATATTATTATTGACTTTGATTGATTTCGAAGAGTACTTCGTCAAAGCTATTGGTTGAGAGTGGAAAACCAGAAGCCAGAGAACTATACGAAGACAAGCCTTATGGCTGCAGTCAAGGTCTTCAGGAATCAATGGGCGCAAAAACAGCAGTAACCCAGAAGAGGATTGTTACGGTTTGATTCAATTGTAAGGTATGAATATTTTGATTAAATACAAAATTAGTGTAAGATTTATAAAGACTTTGGGCTCTCCACCATCACAAGCTAACTTTTGGGGTGTGACTCTCCTAAAGTTCTTATCAATTAGTATCAGAGCTATGTTTTAGAGTGATGACTCATGAAGTGGTGGCCTGGGAGTGCCAGCCGTGATCAACGTAGCTGTAACCAACAAAGATCTCAGAGTAGTGACTTGAAAGTGTCAGCTGTGACAGACGAGGACGTTGGTCCTTATAAGGGGACCAATATTACGGTTTAATTCAATTGCAAGGTATGAGACTTGAATCCCACATTGATTAAATACAAAGTTAGCGTGGGATTTATAAGGACTTTAGCCTTTCCACCCTCGCAAGCTAGCTTTAGGAGTGTGACTCTCTTAAAGTTCTTATCATGGTTTCAAGCTGTTAACATATAACACATATGTTATAAAAGCAGATCTTCTGTTTCGGTTATGATATTTCTATCATGTTTTATTAAATCTCATCCATACATTTACTTAGACCCCACATAAATATATGAATGAGATTTAATGAAATAGGATTAGAGCAAAGTAAGTGAAACAGAGGATTTGATGAGATATGTTATATACATTATATATCCTTGTGTAAATTCATGTATAAATACACCTTTTATGTAATAATTTTATGTACAAAAGAATACAAAGTTTTCTTCCCTTCTTATATGGATTTACCTCTTATGTAGTAGGTCTGAGATACTTTTGGTTTATCCTGGCATAGTTCAAACTCAATTTCCTACCAAATTAAAACTTTGCACACTGATGATGTCATTGAATACAAAAAAAAATATTTCACTCATTTTCTCGATCAACAAGGAACTGTTTTTCAAAGGTCTTGTCTAGATACATCCCAATCGAATGGTAGAATTGAACGAAAGCATAGACACATACTTGATACTATCTTAGCTTTTCTTGTTTCTTCTTCTTTTTGGAGGAGAAGTTGCTCTTACATTTGTTTATACTATCAATTGTATTTCCAATCATGTTATAAGTAATATCTCTCCCTATGAACACTTTTATAATCATGCTCTAAACTACCAAACTCCCAAAATCTTTGGTACTACTTGTTTTGTTCTTCTCTAACCGCAAGCATCATATATGTGTTGTGCGGAAACGCTAATCAATTTGGAGTGAAAATAAAACAGTAACAAGAACACCAAGATTTTTATACTGGTTCGGCAATGCCTACGTCCAGTTTGGTTTGGCATTTTCAAAATGTTATTTCTTAGTAAGTTCCTTTGTGTACTTGTCTTGAATAATAAAGATTCCTTTTTTTGATTGCTTAATTTGCAATCCAAGAAAGAAAGATAACTCTCCCATCATACTCCTTTCAAACTCCCTATACATTAAAGCTGAGAATTCTTCACAGAAAGATGAATTAGTAGCACCAAATATTATGTCTTCAATATATATTTGAAAAATAAGTAAGTCATTTTTCTTCCTCTTAATAAATAGAGTTTTATCTATCTTTCCTTTTTCAAAGATATTCTCAAGCAAGAAGTTGCTTAACCTGTCATACCATGCTCAAGGAGCCTGCTTTAGATCATACAATGCTTTTGTCAACTTCATCACGTAATCTAGATAGTCTATGTTCTCTAAACCTAGAGGTTGCTTAACAAAGACTTCTTTATTAATATATCCATTTAAAAAATAACTTTTGTCGTCCATTTGGTATAATTTGAAATTTTTATTACATACAAAGGCTAATAAAATTCTGATTGATTATAGTCTAACAACAGGAGCATAAGTCTCATCAAAATCAATACCTTCCTATTGATTATAGCCTTGAGCTTTAAGTCTAGCTTTATTTCTTGCCACTTTACCTTTTTCATCGAGTTTGTTTTGAAAGACCCAATGGGTTCTAATGAATGACTTGTTTTGTAGATAAGGTACCAAATTCCAAACTTGGTTCTTGTCAAACTAGTTTAGTTCATCCTTCATGGCTATAGTCCAATTTTCATCAGCAAGTGCTGCTTCTATAGTCTTTGGTTTTAATTGTGAAACCAAGGCAACATAATTATTTTAAAAGATGATCTGGTTTTTAGACTTTTAGAAGGATCTCTTATAATGTACTGAAGTGTATCAAGACCTCTCTATTCTTTTAGTTTCCTTCTGCTATATGTATCTAGTGTCCTTTGTTGAGTAGGTTCCTGTTGAGGTGTACTTGAAGAAGGAGTCTTTTCTGCCCTAGCTTCAGAAAGACCCTCTCAATCTAGTGATTCTGAATGCACTACAAGTACAATTTGTGGCATATTTTTAGGAACCAAAGTATGCTCTTCATCATCTGAATCAATCGTTGTTATTGAGGGTAGTACTTCATGAAATATTACATGTATTGACTGTTTTATCTTCTTGGTTCTCTTGTTATAAAATTTAAATCCTTTGCTTATAGTGTTGTATCTCAAAAAAGCAGCTTCATCAGATCTTGCATCAAATTTTCCAAGGTTGTCCTTACCGTTGTTTAAAAACAAAACACTTGCAACTAAAAGCTCGAAAGTAGGAAACATTCAATTTTCTTCCTTTCCACAGCTCATAGGGGGTCTTTTTGAGAATATGCCTTATAAGACACCTATTCAAAATGTAACATGTAATGGACACAGCTTCTGTCTAATATCTATGAGGTAGACTACTCTCACACAATGTGGTCCTGATTATATCAACAAGAGTCATATTCTTTGTTTCAACAACTCCATTTTGCTGCGGAGTCTTTGGACGTGATAAATTATGAGTTATGCCATTATCATCATAAATATCTTCAAATTTTCTGTTGTAAAGTTCTCCTCAATGATCACTTTAAATTGAAGTAATGTAGTACCCTTTTTTAATATGAATTTTTCTACAAAACTTCAAAAGAATCATCCTTATTTGCTAGAAAATAAGCCCATATAAATTTAGAATAATCATCTATAATAACAAATCATAGTGTTTACTACCAAAACTTTAAGTTCTTGTGGGACCAAATAAATCCATATGAATAAGCTCAAGAGGTTGGTTGGTAGATACAATATTCTTGGGTGGAAAGCTACTTCTAACTTGTTTTCCTTTTAAACTAGCTTCACAAACCTGATTATTTTCAAAATTTAAATTTGGTAATCCTCTCACTAAATCATTTTTGGACAATTTTGATAAAATGCTAAGCTAACATGTCCAAATCTTCTATGCCAGATTAACGAGTCCTTTTCTAAAGACACAAAACATTTAAGTTTTTTAGAAGATATGTCTTCCAATTAAGCACAGTATATACTTTGATTTCTTGGACCAATAAACACAATGTTATCGTTATTATCAATTATTTCGCAATGAGATGCATAGAAAATGACTCTATATCCCTTATCACTTAATTGACTTACACTCAGTAGGTTATGTTTCAAACCATCAACATAGAGAACATTATCTATAGAAGTAGAATTAGAAGCTCCAATTTTACCAATTCTTGTGACCTTTGCCTTGTTTTTGTCAGCAAAGACAACATTACCTCCATCTTTGCTTTCAATATAGCTGAAATGTAATATTTCACCTATCATGTGTCTTGAGCAGCTACTATCAACTATCCATTGATGTTCTCTTATAACTGTTCTGAAGCATATCTGCGGAATATATTATCTTAATTTCGGTACCCAAAATTTTCTACGCCCTTTCAAATTAATAGTCTAACCTTTCGATCTGCAAACATACATTTCAGATAATTTCTTCATTCTACAAATGTTACAAGAATGACTAATATGTTTATGTTTACCACAGCAGAAGCATAAAAAATATAAATGTATGTTACTATCATTTTTTCCATATTTCAGGCTCCTGTTGTTTCGACTATAGCTACTGTTGGATTTAACAAAGAAATTCTTGTATAGCATAACATTGTTATCTTCATTACATCTTATTCTTGCCTTATCAAAGATACCTTTTCCATTACCAAGTAGTTTATTAAGATTGTTCTTTTCATCAACGAAATTTGCTAAATCCTTTTCTAAAAATAAAATCTTTCCAACAAACTTTTCTTTTTCATTTTTAAGTAATCACAAGCAAGTTCTAAATCAGCAACTTTTCCTCCTAATTGTTTAACTCTTTTAAAATATCTATCATTTTTCTCAAGCAAAGCGTTTTTTTGACTGAGTTACTTTTACTTCCTTATACTCATTTTCAAGGGACATGTTTTTGGATAATAGGTTCTTATTTAGTGACTCTAATGATTTAATCTTATTCTTCAAAGATGCATCGTTGCTTTTAAACTTCTCAACCTCTTTGAAATACTACACAATTAATTTTTTATACTGAGCATACAATTCATGATATGTATCTTGTAATTCATCAAAATCAATATCAGAGTTAGAACAATATACCTCGTCTTCACCTGAATCAACAATAAGGAAAACATTGCTTACTTCTTCATATTATTCTTCATCAAAATTTTCAAAAATCTTCATTAGACCAAGCTACAATCATAACTTGCTTTCTGGGTTTTTTTGTTCTCTTTGTCTTTTTGAAGAATGGGACATTCTAGTATGTTGTATCTAGGCTTCTTACAGTGATACCATATGATTGATTATTTTGTGTATTGCTATTGCTGCTGCTATCTTTTAACAGGAACTTGTTATTTCCTAATTTTCTTAGTTCTTTCTCTTTTCTTTGTCAACTTCTTTTTGTAAAAGCTTGCATACTTTCTGACCATAAAATTGAATTCATCACCTCCATTTATTTACAACTCAGTGTCACTTTCATCACTATTAGATGGAATTGATTCATCAGCTGCTTTTAGAGCATTCCTCTTTTGTAGGAGGATCCTTCATCTAGTTTAAGCTTTGTCTCATGAATAATCAAAATTTCTCTTAGCCAGCCGAGTGAGATAGTCTCTAGATTCTTTGTACTTTCTAGAGCAGTCACTTTGGGTCTCTATTCTTTTAGTAGTGACCTCAGAGTTTTTGTTACGAGCTCATCATTGGGACATATCTTTCCCAAGTTCTTCAAAGCTGTGATGATGTTGTTGAATCGTCTAAAGAATCCATCTATGGTCTCTTCCTATTTCATGTAAATAGTTTCTTATTGATGTACTAAAAGACTTATCCTATGTTTCTTTAATTCATTTGTTCCTTCAAAAGTAACCTGAAGTTTGTCTCACATTTCCTTTGCTGTAGATCAGTAGGAAATCTTTTCATACTCTTCTGGAGAGAGTGCACAAATTAAATGGTGTCTTTCTTTAATATTTAGTTGTGCATTTCTTCTATCAACATCAATCCATAATTATACTTTAGACGGAGAAGGAACTGTATCTCCCATTTTAATAGCTTGCTAGAATTCAATGTCCATAGATTGAAGATAAATTGTCATTCTTTCCTTCCAATATAAATTGTTGTTTCCATTAAAATGAGGCTTTCTAACAAACTGTTCTTCAAGGCTTCTTATGTTATTTTCCATGATATCTCACGTGTTGTAAAACACAATAAATGTAAAACCAAGGCTCTGATACCAAATGATAAGTCAAAAACATGCAAGAGGGGGGTGAATTTTGTATGACTTAAAAAATTTTGCAAGTTACTGTCAAATCGTATGAAACGATAGGAGCCTGTTAAAAACAGTAGGAACCTGTTAAAGTTTAAAAACAGAAGGAGCCTACTAAAATGAAAGGAGTCTGTCAAGCTTTAAAACAAAAGAAACCTCGTGTAAATGAAAACAACAGTAACTAAAATGCAGAAATTTAAAAGTTAAGTAAAGAGAAAGAATGACACAACCAATTTATACTAGTTTGGCTTAGAACGAACCCTAAATCTAATCCATAAGTGTCCAACTTGAGTATTTCACTAATAAATCTCTAACTAGTGATTTGACGAGCCTCTTTAAACTCACAAGTATATATTTTTGAAGACTCTTCAACCTTCTACCCTACTAATATTTAGCTAGCCTCTACAACCTTTCAACAAATAAAAATAGAATTTGCTCAATGTGAGCTTCAAAGAGTAACAACCTCTCTCAATAGAGTATTTTTCCTTTCTAAGGCACAGAGGATTTGATATGAATATGACTTTTAAGAATATTGATGCTACTGATTAATTTAAGGAAATCTTGAGTACTTTGTGAATGCAATAGCTCTTCTTTAAATAGACGTTCTCTTCAAGTCATTGCTTAATTATTTAACTAACTGAATCTGCCTTGAATCCCTTTAAAAAATATCTTCGATATCAGCTTTGATAGTATCTTTAAAAATCCAAACGTTTGAATAAATATTTAAATGTATCTTATGGCCGATTGTTGAATAAAGTCAATAATAGGATCCTTTGCTTATATAGAAATGATAGGAACTTATCCATTCCAAATTTTGTAGG
>JANZXP010000194.1:32702165-32719964 GCA_027576715.1 Erythroxylum flavicans | reverse complement strand
AAAATAAGAAAAATATAAATAAAATAAATTTAGTAAATAAAATATTTCATAAAAATATATTATTAATTATATAAATTTAAATTATAAATAAGAAAATATTAAATTAAAGTAAGAAGAAGACGTTACATTGGACTGACTTTCTATTAGTTAAGAGTACAGTGAAAAATAATAATTATCAGAAGGTTATTAATGAAAAGTAGAATTTCTACCGCAGAAACACTTTCCTACTGTAACCCCCTTTTTGCTTATGGATTTCTGCAGTGGCACAGCAATTTTCTCCAACCTCTGGTTGTTCACAGCAGATTCAAACATGTGAATGCGTTTGAAAATTGCGATGGATAAGTACTTATCTCTACCGCACCACATATCCAAACGCAGCCTTATAATAAAAATCTAAGATACTCTTAGAAGTGGATGTAAGCAGGGATTGTTTATCGAACTACTATAAATTAATTTGCATTTCTCTTCCTATACTCTTTATAATTTAATCAATTTATCTTTATTTTTGCTATTGTGATAATTTGTGACACTTTTCTTAAAAGTATAAAATATAAGCCAAAATCTTGACTTCACCCAAATCACTCCGCTTTTGGGTGTCATTAGGGAATAGCAGTTTCTTTTTTGACACATCTCTCATTCATTCGCAACGAAGTAAGAACCAGACAGTTATCTCTCAATCTAGCACGGAAGAGCTCTTGTAGACAAAACTTCTAAACTCCTTTGGCTACGTTGGTTGTTTCAAGATATGAGTGTTTCTTCTTTTTCTACAACTCCTCTATTTTGTGATATTCATATTGTCATAAAAGTTGCTTATAATGATGTCTTTTATGAGCATATCAAATATATTAAAATTGATTGTCATCTTATGCGACATCATATTACTCAAGGAACTATTCAAGTTGTCCCTACTCGTCACAATCACAAATTGAAGATATTTTCACCAAATCTTATCCATTCGGAAGATTTCAAGAACTTGTCTTCAAACTCAAAATGTTCAGTTCCTTACATATTCTTTTATATATTCTTACAATAAATTCATGTATAAATACCCCTTATTTAATAGTATATAACTTTAGAGGCTGGTGGGACAAATTTGAGAAGTGATCAAAGTCAAACCGAGGTAGAAGAAAGATTGGAGCTTTTAAGAAAATGTCGGGAAGAACTGCTAGTCAAGTGATACGTTGCAAAGGTAATTTAGTTTTCTTTTCAGGGTTTGTGTTTTCTGTTGTTTTTGTTCATCCCATGTGAGTCTTTTTGAAGTTGTGGGGTGGTTTTCATTTTCATGTGTTTACCGTTTGGTTTGGGGGACATGCGAAGGAAGTTCAGATAAATATGTGTCGTTGTAATGAAAGATCGATTCTGTTATAGCAGTTTAGTTATCTTTGTTCATTAGTTCTTATTGTGTATGATCTGTAACCGGATGTGTCTGCTTTATAGCTGCTGTTGCATGGGAAGCTGGGAAGCCTCTGGTGATTGAGGAAGTGGAAGTGGCACCTCCTCAGGCTATGGAGGTGCGCGTGAGGATCCTATTTACAGCCCTCTGCCACTCTGATGTTTACTTTTGGGAAGCCAAGGTGAGTGCTGCTTCTTGGACAACTTTCTTTAAGATCTTATGCTTTTCATGTTGAGTCACTGAAAGCTGATATGGAAATTGCAGGGGCAAACTCCATTATTTCCTCGCATATTAGGCCATGAAGCTGCAGGGTACGAGCATCACTTTCTCTGCTTACATCGTGCTCAAGCTTTTCATTTTCCTTTTTTCATTTAGCGATTAAGCCTCAGAGTGTTTGGTTTCTTTTTTTGTTTATCTTCCTGAGAATTATTGGGGTTTTACATTCTGAAACGGTAATCCCCAGTTGTGTAATGAAATTGTGGGTATTTGTGAAAAAAGAACTATCCAACTTGCCCTCTAGAATGTATTTGATTTTGTACAAAATCATGGAAGTTCATGTCCTCATCTACCACTTGATCTGTTGATGCTCAGGATTGTTGAAAGTGTTGGTGAGGGTGTCACAGACCTCAAACCCGGCGACCATGTGCTTCCACTCTTCACTGGAGAATGCAAGGAATGTAGTCACTGCAAATCAGAGGAGAGCAACCTTTGTACTCTTCTTAGGGTTAACACTGACCGAGGGGTGATGCTTAATGATGGAAAGTCAAGATTCTCTATCAGGGGAAAGCCCATTCACCATTTTGTTGGAACCTCCACTTTCAGTGAATACACTGTGATTCATGCTGGCTGTGTTGCCAAGATCAATCCTAATGCTCCACTTGACAAAGTTTGCGTTATTGGCTGTGGAGTCTCTACAGGTTGGACAAACAATTGCCTTGATTCTTCTACATAAATGTCTTTAGAACCGTGTTCCATACCAGTTATCATAATTTGTTTGTGTTGCAGGTCTTGGTGCGACTTTGAATGTTGCAAAACCTAAGAAAGGCTCCACAGTTGCTATTTTTGGATTGGGAGCTATTGGCCTTGCTGTGAGTTTCTAATCGAACCTCGAATGGGAACGTCCTCTAGCATTCAATTCTACTGTTTCTCTAAAAATGTTGTGTTTTCTTTGACATCATTAGGCTGCTGAAGGGGCTCGAATTGCTGGTGCTTCAAGGATCATTGGTGTTGATCTGAACCCCAAGAGATTTTTGGAAGGTAAGAAAAGCTTCTAAAGAAAGTGAATGCATAATCGTCATTTGATGTCTGTTTAGTGTTGCTTGATGGTCATCCTGCACAGCCGGTACAATTGGTGTCGTTCTGAAATCATGGATGGGCACTTGTGGAGACAGAAAAGGAGGAAAATTTTTGTAAAATTGATAATTCAACTCAAAAGATACAGAGATTATTGAACTCAGCAAGTTACTTTCTGTTGAAACTCTTCTTAAACTTTGATATGAACTTAACTGTGATAAGAACTTTTGACATTTCTTTCATCAAAACTGTATCTGATATATATGTTTGCATTCTTTCTTCTCAACAGCCAAGAAATTCGGCGTTACGGAATTTGTGAACCCAAAAGATTATGAGAAGCCTGTTCAACAGGTTTGTGAGCTAATGAGCTAGATTTTGAGTAGCATATGTAAATGAGTGTTTTGTTCCGCCCTAATACTGTTCTTATCTTCAGGTGATAGCTGAAATGACTGATGGAGGAGTCGACAGAAGTGTTGAGTGCACTGGAAGTGTCGACGCGATGATATCTGCATTTGAATGTGTTCATGATGTAAGTTTTTGTTGAACTCATTGGATAGTAATGAGAACGGAACTCAAACAATCATGTCTTATATACGATACCTCGGAATGCGTTGCAGGGATGGGGTGTTGCTGTAATTGTTGGTCTTCCAAGTAAAGATGATATTTTCAAAACTCATCCGATGAACCTCTTGCACGAGAGGACTCTCAAGGGAACGTTCTTCGGAAACTTCAAGCCGCGCTCTGGTATTCCTACTGTTGTGGAAAGATACATGAATAAGGTAAGCAAAACTTTCTGATACCATAACAGAGTTTGAAGACTAGATTTCAACTCTTATTGATCTTAATGTAGGTACATACTTCATATAGAGAGAATATAAGAGCTGATGATCCTAAATTAAAGGGAAAGATAAGGGCTTTACCTGATAAGATTTAGCAGATAATTTTACATAAAACAGAGGATTTGATTTGAATGGGAGCAGATGAGGATTATCTGCTTTCAGAGGATTATCTTCTATCAAGAACTTACGTAGCCAGAATAAGATAAAGGACTTTAGAATCGAAGCAAAGCAATCTTGTATTGAATTGGTAAAAATGGTCAGGAGAAGAGTGGATTTCTGCTATCTTTAACAGAGGTATCATCAGATCAGATCATATAGGGAATACAATTTTGCTCATCCAAACGAAAATAATGAAGGCTCAAAGAAATCCATCTGCATTTATATTTTATAGCCAGTTTAAGTTTGAGTACGACCTGAATTCTGGTCAAAACGAGTTTTATCCGTTGACTTCAGGCTGAGTCGGGCTGGACGCATAGATTGTTTTGTCGTCCTTAGGTTATATGACGATGTTGCTGCAAAGTAGAGCAGGGTAAATTAGACAGCACACCCCTGTGGCTGCATCTATAACCATAACAAGTTTATGTGATTGGAAATCAAGTTTTTGATAATCTGATAACCCGAAACTTTAACACGAGACTATTAGTTACTACTTTGGCTTGAAGCATTATACCTGATGAAGTCTATATTCCTTGAATGTTGACAGGAGCTTGAGGTGGAGAAATTCATTACACATGAAGTTCCATTCTCTGAAATTAACAAGTCTTTTGAGTTAATGCTCAAGGGAGAGGGTATCCGGTGCTTGATCCGAATGGATGCGTAAGAAAAGAACAGCTAATTGGTGTTTGCGTGAGAGGAAAGAATGAGATCATGAATGTTGATAGTGTTCATAGTTGCATCTTGGATTTGGTTTTCTTTTGTGATCTGAGAGCAGTGTCCATGTAAAAAGTAAATAACAACCCCTAATGAGCCCGGGAATCCCGAAACGCGAGGTCTGAGAGTACCTATGTAAAGAGTAAAAACAGATGATGTCACTTTGCGGCAGTACTGTGTCAAAGGTCAGAACTTTCAGTTGTTCATCTTCCATATAAATTTATAATAAGTGAAGGTTTGAGCCTCCGAACTATGATGATACCTGGTTGGTTTTATTGACGTCAAAAATTGGCTAATTTGGCCTGGGTTGATCAGATCATGGGCCGACCATGGTGAGGCCATAGGTCAAAGTCGGGCTAGTCACGGGCCAGCTGGGCTCAGCCTCTAGACCAATGACGGGCCGGGTCAAAGGCCACCATGGCACGCCCCTAACTCGGCCCAATAACATCTCTAATTGATTTAAAGACTTTATTTTTGATTTAGATTTATTTTCTTGGCTAATCATATGATTTATTTATTTTATTATTAATTAATGATTAAAAATCTAACGAGGACAAGATCAACTGAAAAAATCTCAAGTCATCTAACTTTTCAATTTGGTTTTAAATTTTTTTTTGGATTTATTTTAATAACTTTTGTTATTAAAATTTGATTAATTTATTAATTAATTGGTCAATTTTTATAAATTAATAAATTCTTATAAGCTAAAATAAATTAATTAATTTTTATTTAACAATCTTTTTTAAATTTAAATTTAAATTCTTTAATGAATAAAGACAATTTCTTTTAATTATATTTCAAAATTTTTAATTTATTTCAATTTTTAGTTAGTTTTATAACGGTATTGAACTTTTTAAATTTTAATTTTTTATTTTACCGATTTAACTTTAGATTCAGTTTTTAAAACACTAATATTATCTTTTATTTATGTGAATTTATTTATTTATTATTATTATTATTATGCACATGCATGTACATTTTTTCTTTCTTTTTTTTTCCAAATGAATTTATCTGAAAAAAATTATAACAATTAATGGTAAGACTGCGTATTATTAAACTTCTTCAAACTTTGAGCAAAAGCGATGGATGTTAATTTTGTTAATATTTTTGGGTTACTTTGGACTTATATTCTGGTCCAAATGTGATCTAAATTTCTAAATTTTATTTTTAAGTTTGATTTTGATTTAAATTTTGGTCGAAATAAATTTTTAAAATGATATAAATCTTTGAATTCAAATGAGCCCGAGTTTAAATTAATAGACTAAGAATGGTTTATTGCCCATCAAATCATCTGTTCTTATTACTCTGTTCTAACCTTGTTTTATTAAATCTCATCTATATATTTACGTGAGATTCACGAAATGTGTTGATGAAATTTAATGAAACATGATAGCCATAATCGAAACAGAAGACCTGATCCCAATTTATTGACTTTTGAGTTTGAATTAAATTTTAAAAAATTGAGTTAAAAGTATTTCTCAATCATAACCTTAATCTTATTTCTTTTTGTAATTTCCAAGAATTAAGAGGTCAAAAAAAATTCATTTTTAATGAATTAATTCGAGTTTGATGGAATCATCGAAACTCGATCAGAATCGAGTTTTTGCAATGAATCAAAATGTCAATAGGTATCATGTTAGCTTTGCATGGTCATGAGATTATGTTAAAGAAATGTGGGCCAAGTAATGTTACACAAAATCGTTTCTAATCTTTCTTCATTGTTGAGAAAATGTGTTCATAGCTCTCTAATCTCACAAGCCAAGCAAGTGCATGCACAAGTCCTCGTTAACAACTATGTCCTCGACGTGACACTCCAAACGGATGTATTGTTAGCTTACACCAAATGCGGCTTCCTCTTAGTTGCTCGCAACGTGTTTGACGGAATGCGTGAACGGAGCATGCATTCTTGGAACATCTTGATCGCGTCCTACGTACAGAATTCTCTTTATCTTGATGCTGTTGGTGTCTTTAATGAGTTTCTGAAAATGGGTCTTCGACCGGATCACTTTACTCTGCCTCCATTGTTGAAGGCATCTGCAGGAATTAAAGATCGTCGCTTGGGGTGGATGCTTCACGGTTTTGTGGTAATTTTTGGGTTTGAGCGATATGTGGTTGTGGGTACTTCTGTTATGGAGTTTTACTTGAAATGTGGGGAATTTGATGATGCAAAGAGGTTGTTTTTCAATATGGTGTACAAGGATTCTGGTGCTTGGAATTTGATAATATCTGGGTTTGGGAGAGCGGGCTTGTTTTTGGAAGCTCTGGACTTGTTCAGGGATATGTTGAAGGAAGATAGGCTTAAGGTGGATGCTATGACTGTAAGTGGTGTGCTGAATGCTTGCAGTGGGGAAGGGGACTTGATGAAAGGGAGAGAAATACATGGGAAAGTGGTAAAGAGTACCTTCTTCGCTTGTGATATTGCAACTTACAATTCTTTGATTGATATGTATGCAAAATGTGGGTGCTTGCATGATTCAGAAAAGGTATTCAGGAATATGCATGATGTGAATTTGGTGACTTGGACAACGATGATATCTTGTTATGGAATACATGGAAAAGGAAATGAAGCATTGGCTTTATTTCAGAGGATGAAAGATTGTGGATTTTCACCTAATCCTGTCACCTTAACTGCAGTGTTGGCTAGTTGCAGCCATTCAGGTCTAATCATTCCCGGTCGGGAGATTTTCTGCTCCATGTTGACAGATTACGGGTTTCAACCCTGTTCAGAGCATTACGCTTGTATGGTTGATCTTTTAGGACGGTCTGGACACCTTGAAGAGGCACTCAGATTAGCACAGCATATCAACTTAACCACAACGGCAAGTGTTTGGGGTGCCTTATTAGCGGGATGTGTGATGCACAAGAACGTTGGGATTGCAGAAATAGCAGCTCATCATCTCTTTGAACTGGAACCAACGAAGTCTAGCAACTACATTGCCTTGTGTTCTATCTATGAATCTTTTGGTATGTGGGATGGCATGTCGGTAACAATGAAGAAGATGAAAGAATTAGGTTTAGTTAAAGCTCCTGGTTGCAGTTGGATAACCATTGAAGGAATAATATGTAAATTTTTCCAAGGGGACCATTCAGATCCAATGACAAAGGTGGTATGCAAAACACTTCATGGAATGATGAGAGCTCCAATTCTGCCTCATGATTGTCGTTACCTATACCAAGTGTAAGAATGAAAAATCCCTTTCACACTTTTCAAATACTAGTGCATATCAGATCAAGTTATACTCTACAGTATTAGTTCTTTAGCAAGAAGGGTTAGAAGAAAAAGCTGTATTAGTTATGTTCTTTGTATTGATGCTCGAAGCTCATCCACTTAACAAGAGAATGCAGAATGATTTAAGCACCAAAAAGAAAATGAAAAATGGAAAGAAGAATGAGAAATGATTTCTTTCAATTCTCCATTCTTGTTTTCTCTTGTGAATGATATTGTACCAGGGCTTACACTCCTTTTGACTTATTTCATATTGTTTCATTATCAATAGCTTTAAGCCCTCTGTAAGGATCTACATTTGTTCAAAAAGATTCACCGTGTACAGGCTCATGGTAAGAGATGACAAATTAGCCTGCCCTAGTTTGGCCCAGTCGTCAACAGGTCAAGTTCTGATTAGCCATGCTCAAGTTCGAACTCGACAAAATTTTTCAAGTCCAATTAATCATGCCTTTTCAGGTCATTCCGGGTTACGAACATGAGAAATCAAAACCACCGGATTCGAACCCTGACCTTGCTTAAGCAAAGATCAGCACCTTATCGTTGAACTTCAGTGCTCGATGGTCATTGTTGACATTTTTTAATAATTCATCCCATAACTTTCGTACAACCTTTATAATTTCAAGTTCCAACCTTTCATCGTCATCAACAACCTTTCACTAACCAACTCCCCTAGAGGACAGAACACAACTCAATTATAACTAGTTGGAAACTAACAAAAGAAAATAGTTTCTAATACGAAACATGTTCATACTTGAAAAATGATAATTGAAAATGATTATAAAAAAAGAATAAAATTCACTTGTCAAGAACCACTTGATCATTGAAGTACACAATGGTCTGAAAAATACACTGAGCCTCTCAAAAGCTTTGTGAAAGGTTACCATACTAAATCACGTATACAACAACCACGCTTCATTTATACAACTTTGATGCAATGGTATTAAGGTCTCATTCTTACGTTATTTTTTTGGAATTCAAACTCGAGACATAGGGCGACTTAGGCTGAAACTTGGTGGCTCTGATAACTACTGAGCCTCCAAAAAGACCTTATAAAAGGTTAGCATATCATATCACTTATTCAACCAATTGAAATGGTAAATTTTATGAAAAATAAAAAAATAAAAAAAAAACTCTCTTGCATTAGGTGTATGCAATAATTAATGAATTCTTTCTCATTAGACTCGCAATTATTTCAATTATGAGTAAATTAAACTTTTAAAAAACCAAACATACAACATTTAAGTGCAACTAATAAAATTCTTATGAATGGGAAATATTAATTGCATTTCACTAGTTATCGTACATTATTTTATAACAACAACGATGATAACAACATCAATATTTAATATAAATCTTACTAATACGTAAAATTTAGAAAGGTCTTGTAATGCACGATGATAACAAACAAATATTTAATGTCAATCATTTCACTTGGAAGAATATATAATTATAACTAACCATGGTCTTTTTAAGTTTGTTCCTTAAGCGGTGGTCAAGTTGGTAGAGTAGAAAACATAGAGTAAAAGATCCTATGTTCAAATTCTTCTACTTACGCTTTTTCGATCGAGCCTGTTATATAGGACTTGTGTAGTACAAAATACCTTATTGGCATTATTTACAGACTATTGTGTCAATCTAAAGATTTATCCTGTATATATCTAAAAAAGATAACAATTACATGTTTTTCCATTTCAAAAAAAAAAGAGTCTTTTCACAAATCAAGTCGTTTTAATGGCCAATTCATCGTACCAATATCTGGTTTACAACAATTATTAAAAGGAATTATTGGCTGAAAACGATTACAATTTGGGATTATTCTTCATTCATACTAGGTGGTAGGTGCTAGGTGCTATCTTAACTAGAACTAATGGAAGAAAGTAACTGAACCAAGCCTCACTAGTGCTTTCATTCCAAAAGTTAATGATTATCAGAAGACGATCCACCATGAAAATGTAACTTCTCTGAGATCCCATTTCAGGACCCAACAAGTTGGGTGTTCACTTTTCCTTCTTTTTCCATTTCAAGAAACTAGAAATTATCCTTGAGTTACAATGTAGTTCTGACTCTTAGGAGAGCATTGAATGAAACTTGATGACCCTTCTTCTTTCTCTTTTGTATGGTGGGAAGAACATGAATGCGTGTCAGACCAGTTCCAACCCTCCTCGAAATATGCTCTTCTATTCCTTAAATACCATCTACGTACTGGCAAGAGTGAATCATTTCTTGTAATAAGAGCATCTCTCACCATTTGTCTTATGCAATATAGCAAAAAGAATCTTAATTGAACGTGTGAAAATAACATATAAAGTTTGATTTGATCTAATTAAAATAAATATAATTGAAATTGATTTACACGTGATTTACACTTAAATTTTAGGTTGAAACTCGATTGGCTTGAATTTTTAGAGCTGATGTCGGGTTAAAACTCAATTAAATTTTGAATTATCACGTAATGAATGGACATATTTTGATTTGATTAAGTAGTAGATATTTGATTTGTAAATCTTTTTTATAGATTTTAAACAGACTTTGCCTTAAGGATATCGAGTATCGACTCAACCTAAACTCAATTGAGTCGATACCCTTTAATTAGAATCTAACACAAAAAAAAAAAAAGACTCGTAGCCAACCTTATGCACTTGAAACCTGCTCGACCTGTTCACAAGCTCTTGAACCATTTAGTTTATAAGCTCGCCTTCTTTATGCAAGTATGGTTTGCCCTTTCTAGGTTCCAATACTTTTCAAGAACATTATCACATTAACAACCTTGGTATTTAGGAGCTAGACACATAGGTTGAAGTTCCAAGTTTGTCTATTTGTGTGCAATATATATGAGTCACGAGGAGTTCGATTACGTGAAGAAGCCATGCTCGATCGAGTCTCTTGTGACATCATGCGGTTTTAAGACCTCCAAGTGAAGCCCTAGAATCATTGCTTTGTGCATGCGCAAATATACCAAAATTGGAATTTATAAGATAAGTAACAAAATCAGAAAAACAAAAGGCTATCAAGGTGTTTCCATTTTAAAAAAAAGGTATAATTAAGGCTCCTGTAACCCGAACCGTCTGATATATATCAAGATTAACGTGTGATGAATCAAGAGTCAAAGAGCAAGTCTCCTTTCCTATCGCTACGAAACTGGCAGTATATTACTGTGCACATGTTAGGTTTGGAACCAAAATCATCACCATGGTACAGCAACTGTTGTAGCTTTCAAGTATTTCTTGATGATATTTTAAAATTACAAATAATTACGATAATTAAGAAATGGGTCATATTGCAATTGTTGTTTATAATTTAAAATTATAATTTATCAATATGTTAACATACCTCAATATATAAGGTTTCTCATTTAAGAGGATCGAGAGAGGATCATCAATGTATGCAACATTTTTTTATACCAAAGAGTTTATTTCCATGTCTTGATCCTGTGACCATAAGGAGCAATTGGTACCAAGGCTCTCCCTAAGCTCTAATTATTAACTATTTCAAATATATATTTTTCAAAGTCTACATGACTTTAGGAATGTCAAAGGGCAAGCATTTATTTTTTAAGCTAAAAACTTCCAAAATGATGTTGTTTTGAATAAAGCGGTGTCGTTTTGAAAAAAATGGGCAGGTTACGGGCCGACTATGATTAATAGCGGTCAAAAACAAATCGGACTGCTTTTGTCATCCCTACATGACTTGATACAGTAAAATAATTAAAAATTTTCAATCAAGTTAAAAATTTTCACTAAAATGTTTTATTGAATAAAACTAATTGACTTTTTAATTGTAAAATTGAGCTACAAAAAGTCTAGAAGCTTGATTGTAAGTTTTTTTGGAAAAATGAAAGAAATTATATTAATCATAAAAAAAGTTATCACCTTATTACAATGAGTCACATTGTCAGACTGTAATTAGTACATACTGAAGTGTCTATAGAGAACTAAAATGCTTAAAAAATTAATGAATTACAACTTCCATTTGTTTTTCAACTCATTACTAAGTGCACTACTTTGTTGTGAGCTTTGAATGCGGCTCGAACCTAGTTGACGATGTATTCCGTGATTTGATATTTTCTTTCTTCGATTTTCTTGTATAATCTTTTGTTTCTCTCTCTCTAAATGGAACAGATGGTGGTAGTAAAATTTGTTTTAATAAGTGATCTATTTGGTTCTCCTAACTTGGTCTTGACAATAATCATATCAAGTGTCCCCCTCCATTCAAATGTAAACCTAGGTAGTTGTATCATACTCAGTTATACTTGATTGGAAGTTGATATTATTGACTTTTATTACTATCATATAAGTTCACTGAACCTTAATATTTATTTAAAGCCAAGCAAGTTGGTGTGTTCTCATGGACATTGTAATTACACAAGGGACTTAGCATACTTCTGTTGAAAAAATCGATCGTAGGACAAAAGATGCCAAACAAGTACAAATGCAAACTTTGTCTATATTGAAGCAAACAAAACGCATTTTGGTGTGCTCAAGATCATTTGATATCAACATCAACCTTTTAAGAATGATTTCTTAGATTAATGTATGCTTGTGTATGAAGCAAAACTTAATTTTAGGTTTTAATTGTGTTTTCTAAATTTACTGTTATAATTTCAATTTTAATAATCTTGAACAAAAACGCATAATTTAAATTTTTAATAATTTTGAATGAATACTAAATTTTAAACTGAGTTCAATTTTTACTATTTAAATTAAAAAATAAATAGGTTTCATATTAAATTAAAATTTATTATTTTTAAATATATGAAATTCTTCATTATAACTTATAAAAATGTGTATATGACTTTTAGAAAGTTTCCTTTTAAGTATAAAATTTCTTTATAATAATTTTTAAGTATCTGTTAAATGGGAATTTTATCTATTTATAAGCAAGTATTTTAACAAGTTCATTGAATCAAGGTAAGGATTCACACTTGAATTTGTCAAGTGAGTGCTTTTTAATTCAACTTTACAAAACACTAATGAGTTTATTGATTCATTAGCAACTTTAAATTAATTTCAAGGTAGTGCCTCAACTTTACTTTCTCCATTACAAAAGAACAATAGTCAATGATAATGATATCTCAAGCATCTTGGACATTACTAATTATTGGAACTAACTTACTAACTAATGGTGATATCATTCTTTATCATTTAAGAGTGTTGGGTCAATATGACTCTCACCTTAGCATGTGGGTAGGGTGACTACAACTTATGTATAGTCCCTAACTTAATCTAAATTAGAATATGAATTTTATGATCTTTTTACTTAGAGATGTTCTAAAATTATATGCAATAAAATCATGAATTATGCTCTATGTTATACATACATCACTCTAATTCAAAATATATCTTCATACTTTAATTCCTCTAACCTCTAACCCTCTCATGCAATTTTGTTCTTAAGTCTTGATCACCTTAAATTTAGTATAAAATCTCCTACCTTTAACCCAAAAAATTAGAAGCATACCCATTTGAATACTACACGTTAGTACTAAACAAAAAAACATCAATGCAATGCAAATCAAAAAGTATAGTTAGATATCATGTTGAGAATTGGAGCATCTACCTTCTCCTTTTTGTACTTTCCAAATTTTGCTTCATAACTCTAAAAAGGTATATAATATTGATTATTATTGATTTTTTTGAATTATTTCTTAATAAAATAAGTCTATTCTAAAAAATATGCTTCCAACCCACTAATCCTGCAAATCACTTTATTATAAATTAGTAGATTTTGTAGGTTCTATTAATTTATTAGGATAGGTTTAATGTGGAAAACCATCTTCTAAAATATATTGAATTGAGTTAAATAAATAAAGAAAAAGCAAGAGCAAGTTTTCTTATTGTCCAATTTTCTTGCATCTTACTTCTATTGCTAAAAATAGCATATAAGCATACATATACAATATACTACACATAAAAAGCAATAAAAGTATATCGTGTTAAACTCAAAAGCTAATTTGTCTTAATTATATTGTTAATGGTCATTAGTATAAGATAAGAAATCGTCCCTTAAAAAATTAAGGTAATTTTTTATATCAATAAACTACAAATATGTACTGAATATATCATCGAGTGCATACAATAGTTCGTAAATAAAATATATTAAATAAATTATTTGATGAATTAACGACTCGTATCATCTAAAATATTAGGCCGAAGTAACTCTTAATAACTATTTCGTTAAGATTAAAATGAGTAGTAGCCCCTTCATCATGACTGAATTTTGAAGCCTTTTGAACTACAAGATTCTTTGGAGACTACCTTGAGATAGAACTGGTATCACCTATTCAATTTTTCATCTCACAAAGATCGGATATGTTTAGGCCGATAGAGATCTTATCACAAAATTGATCAAGACTTAGGTGTACTATCTTTTATCTTCGTGATGTAGCTTTATACTTGTTTTGAGGACAAAAACAAGATGAGATGCTGAGGACATTATTACTGAAAGCTAACACTGAGAACTTCATCCCCACAATTCCCATAGCAAAAAGGGAGAAGTCAAATAGCTACAAACATATGAAAAGCACCCTGCCTAGTACCTTCATTGCTTGTTTTTAGGGTCATTATAAAGCTCCAAGATGGTATAAAAATAGCAGCACTCAATAGCTTTGGTTCAAGCAGTCTTAACTAGGGTTTTGAAATGAATTAGCCATTATAAATATATTCTTAAGTACAACACACAAAATTATATAAGCGATTTGTATTTTAAAGTGCATTAGCAATTATAATATTATAATTTTTCGTGATTATCATTATATTTTTTAACTGGTAACTATAATATGTAAAATCATAGTTTTGTGATTATTGGTGACTCGTATTGTTAGATCCTTAAGTGATCGATTAGCGATATCAGAAAAGGCTCCCTGAATATTGCAATATATTATAATTAGGATTAGTGAATTATAAGCATAATGATAGTATGTACTTGCATAAAACGAACACATTCTTAGACTCCACCGTCCTTAATGTCTTCTCTAAATCAGGGCTAACCTAACCCTATACCTAATTTGAAGCTATATGTAATAACTTCATTCATCTTGCATCACATGTAGCTTCACAACTATTATAAAACTAAAAACAAAAACCCTTTATTTCTCTCCGGTTTTATGTGTCGTCAAGCATTGGTTGAAGCTTCAGAACTGGAGCAAAAGTTGTATATTTCAATACTTGTCAAAGAAAGCAAATAAGGGTTTCTTCGGTTGCTCACGAAACCATGAGTTTCATGTCCTTCTATGGAAATGATGCCTATAATGTGCCATCATTTATATGAGTCAGTACCCACTACAAGAACACCATTAGATACCATTTTCCTTTCTCCTTCACTTCACTCTTTAATTTCTTTGCGTTAAAATTCCACAAACTTAAGCTTTTTGCGTTCAATCATGGAGATGAACCAAAGTAAGTTCTCAGTTCAGACATGGAACCCTGAAATGGCCATGGAAGATCATCAAGTCCTCAATGATCATATTCCCTTCAGCCCACTTTGGCCTGTTAGCTACACTTTTCAAAACCAACAACAATCATCATCATATTCTTCAGTTCACATATCCATCTCAACCCTTCTTGGTGACCAAGTAGCAAACCCTAAAGATGAAGACGACCAACAAGAAGATGAACCAGAGGAAGAGCTCGGAGCCGTGAAAGAGATGATGTATAAGATAGCGAGCATGCAACCAGTGGATATAGATCCAGCATCAATTCACAAGCCGAAAAGACGGAATGTCAGGATCAGTGACGACCCTCAAAGCGTCGCAGCTCGGCGTCGGAGGGAGAGGATCAGCGAAAAGATCAGGATTCTGCAGAGACTCGTCCCTGGAGGTACAAAAATGGACACAGCTTCAATGCTAGACGAAGCAATTCGATACGTCAAGTTCCTCAAAAGACAAATCCGCTTGCTTCAATCCACCAACCAACACCGACCCTTTAGCGGAGAGTGGCCGGTGACCTACAACAGACTTCTTGGCTCCGCCGTCTCGACCTCCATGGAGACCCCAGTTGGCAGTTCTGCGGGATTCAACCTTGGTGTCAATGGAGTGGACTTCACAGCCGTGTGCTTTGACCCTCAGGTAATTACTGACTAGTAAAGCCAAAAGGTGACAGTAATCATGAAGAAGGCAAAAAGGTAACAGTAATCATGAAGAAGAAGAAGAAGAAGACGATGACAATGATGTTAAATTACGGCCAACAAGCGGAAGGAGTTGCACAAACTGTGAAAAACATTGAGGTATAATTGATAATTGAAAATGGTGTAAAAGGTTTGTTAGGATATTGTTGACTAAAGTGGCATATATGATCTGTCGAAACAATCATAACGATCAGCTTGAGTTACGTAGAACCATATGTATATATATAAATATAAAATATCGATATCATAATAAGGGGGCCTACGGAGGCTTTTGGCCGGAAAGTTCGTTTGGTCGTCTCTCTTCCGGGAATAAGACAGTCTTGACGTAATACAACGTTTAGCTTTTGAGCATAATTTCAGTCTCTGTCTCTCGACTTCTTTCTCGGCGATGCACATGCAATAAAGTTAAACCAAGCACATATAAAGCACAAGAACATGTTTGTTTTGCATAGAATAATAAAAAGAAAGATACATATATGCTTGTTTATGTGAAACTTAGTTTGAATCTATGGATATGTTACACTTTAGCTAGGTTTCTAGGAACCTTGTATATGTAATAACTAAATCTTCTTTATCGTTACTTAAAAAGAGTAAGTCATCGGTTCAGGCACAAAATGTTAACATGCGTTTTGGGTAGTTGGAGCGGTCTAAATACATGCACTATGTATGATTTTGCATATAAACATTGCAATTAGAGTGTATTTAAACTTGTTATTTAGAGCTTGTTGATGCATTTTTAATGATCATTTGAGTTAGCAGCATAGTGATGCTTTTATCCACACTACCTTATGTGCAAGTTCACAAATATTATATATATGCATAAATATATTAGCATCTTTTCATCATCATCATCATATCCAGTTGAATCTCACACCAATGCGAAATCTGGAGAGGTCTGATAGTACATAGTCTTACTCCACAAAATAAAGAGGCTGTTTTCAATAGACCCACAGACAAATATGACATGAAGAGATAAAAAATTAAAAAAATCAGCATCTTTCCATATTTTATGTATATTTAATATTAATAATTAAAAAACCTAATCAATCCGCTCATTTTAACTATAAAAACTTTAAATTTTAGTTTAATTTTCAATTTTCGGTTAAATTTACTTTAATAATTACAATCTGATCAGTTAATTAGTTAATCGATCAATTTTCATAAATTAATAAATTTTTATAAACTAAAATTAATTAATTAATTTTTATTTAATAATCTATTTTTAATTAAACTTCAAATTCTTTAATAAATAAGGATAATATTTTTCAATCATATTTCAAATTCTTTAATTTTATTCAAACTTTAGTCAGTTTTATGGTGGTCTAATACCGGTTGAACCCTTTAATCCTTAAACTTCTTATCTTACGAGTTTGACTTTTGATCTAATTTTAAAAAATTAGTGAATATCACCATTAGTGATTTTTATCATTTTTCATGCACTATGAGAAAACTAATTTATTGGTTTTATTGTGTTTCATATGATAGTGAAGAATGTGTGGTGTTATTGAATGCAATTATTGCCAAAGGTGACTCTAAACAAAGAGAGCGTTTGGAAATTAATAAGATGTCTTATAAAGTTGATATTAATAAGAACAATATGTCGAATAACTAGAAGGAAATAAGATGTCTTATACTATGATTAGTAGTAATATTTTAAAAACCGGACTGAAAGTTAAACCGATAAGACAAAAAATTTAATATTTAAAAGGTTCAATTGTTATTAAACCGTCATAAAATTGATTGAAGATTAAATAAAATTAAAGAATTTAAAATATGATTATCTTTATGTATCAAATAATTGAAGTTTAATTAAAAAACGAAATTATTAAATAAACATTAATTGATTTATTTTGATTTATAAAAAATTACTAATATACAAAAATTGGTCGATTAATTAATAATTAATTAATTTTTAACAATAAGAATTATTAAAATAAATTGAATCGAAAAGTTAAAAATTAAATAAAAAAATTGATAATTCAAAATTTTTACTGTTAAATCGACCAAACGGTTTACATTTTTTAATCATCGGTTATCAACAAGAGTTTCCAGAAAAT
>JANZXP010000194.1:32672385-32702065 GCA_027576715.1 Erythroxylum flavicans | reverse complement strand
TTAGCTAGGTTTCTAGGAACCTTGTATATGTAATAACTAAATCTTCTTTATCGTTACTTAGAAAGAGTAAGTCATCGGTTCAGAAAGAAAATGTTAACATGCGTTTTGGGTAGTTGGAGCGGTCTAAAAACATGCACTATGTATGATTTTGCATATAAACATTGCAATTAGAGTTATTTAAACTTGCTCTTTAGAGCTTGTTGATGCATTTTTTATGATCATTTGAGTTAGCAGCATGGTGATGCTTTTATCCACACTACCTTACGTGCAAGTTCACAAATATTATATATATGCATAAATATAATAGCATCTTTCCCTCGTCATCATCACACTCAGTTGAATCTTGCATTAATGCGAAGTCTGGAGAGGTTTGATAATACACAGTCATATCCTTACAAAGTAGAGAGATTGTTTCCGACAGACTCACAGACAAATGTGACATGAAGAATTAAAAAATTAGAAAAAGCCAACATCTTTCCATATTTTATGTATATTTAATATTAGTGATTAAAAAACCTAATAAATCTGACCAGTTCAACTATAAAACTTTGAATTTTAGTTTAATTTTCAATTTTCAGTTAAATTTACTTTAATAACTACAATCCGATCAGTTAATTAATTAATCGATCAATTTTTATAAATTAATAAGTTTTTATAAACTAAAATTAATTAATTAATTTTTATTTAATAATATTTTTTAATTAAAATTTAAATTTTTTGGTGAGTAAGGATAATATTTTTCAATCATATTTTAAATTCTTTAATTTTTCAATCTTTAGCTAATTTTATAGTGGTCTAATACTAATTGAACCCTTTAAACCTTAAACTTCTCATCTTACTAGTTTAACTTTTAGTCTACTTTTAAAATGAATATCACCATTAGTGATTTTTATCATTTTTCATGCACTATGAGAAAACCAATTTATTGGTTTTATTGTGTTTCATATGATAGTGAAGAATGTGTGGTGTTATTGAATGCAATTATTGCCAAAGTGGACTCTAAACAAAGAGAGCGTTTGGAAATCGATTTTGGTTTTTGATGTTGCTTTCTTAGATATAAAATGCTCACATGAAATAGTTTTAGGTTACGGATACAATATTTGAATCAGAAATGGCATTGGAGCTTATCGATGTTTGATATATTTTTTTTATTATTTATAGTATTAATGATTGTGAATGTTCACTATTTATCAAATACGAATTTTTTTCTTAATTTATTGTTTTTGTTCGAATAAAGTTGATATTAAGAAGAACAATATGTCGAATAACTAGAAGGAAATAAGATGTCTGATACTATGATTAGTAGTAATATTTTAAAAACCGGACTGAAAGTTAAACCGGTAAGACAAAAAATTTAATATTTAAAAGGTTCAATTGTTATTAAACCGTCATAAAATTGATTAAAGATTAAATAAAATTAAAGAATTTAAAATATGATTATCCTTATGTATCAAATAATTGAAGTTTAATTAAAAACGAAATTATTAAATAAACATTAATTGATTTATTTTGATTTATAAAAACTTACTAATATACAAAAATTGTTCGATTAATTAATAATTAATTAATTTTTAACAATAATAATTATTAAAATAAATTGAATCGAAAAGTTAAAAATTAAATAAAAAATTTGATGATTTAAAGTTTTTACGACTAAACCAACCAAACGGTTTACATTTTTTAATCATCGGTTATCAACAAGAGTTTCCAGAAAATATGTACACAACTTTTGGTGTTGAGTAGATATTTTGGTGTTTTTTGTTGATTGCTTCATGATATAAATAGTTACCCTTCATTAGTTTGCTGAACAAAATTTTAGCTCTTTTTCTAAAAAAAAATATGTGAATTTTTTTATATTTAAAAATTCATAAATTCAATCTCACACGGGAAATATAATGTTGGTGTTCCATTGATTAAGATTGAATTCTAACTCATTCAATTCTAATTAAACTCATTTCTTAAACCTTAAAAGAAAGCCTTATACTTTTCTTTCATATTGAGTAATAGTAAACAAAGTAAGATACTTCAAGCAAATGGAAGTAACTACACTGCTTGATAATGGCCATTAAGTTTAGAATTATACTCAATTCTTTCAGTCAGGCAGGCATTTCTGACCTTATCATAACAAAACCAAGTGGGCTCAGCACATTCCTTTACCAAATTTGACCACACAGCTCAAAACCTTTTGGACAAATTTGGTTTAAGATCACCTCAAGTTTATGTCAAGGAGAAGGGGGCAAAAAAAAGAAAAAAAGAAAAAAGGAGATATGTAAGCGTTTCTATCATCTGTTTCTGCTCTTGGCTTTTCTCTTATCAGAATATAGAGAGGGACTCCACCAAAATTTGCCATAGTTCACATTAACTGCAAAAAATCTGTGGTCTGGTGGCTAACCAAGTCATGAGGAAAGATCTGCATGCAATTCAATCTCCTAGTTCCACTAATTAATCAATGGCTACCTCTAGAAATGGGAGGCAGTGATAAAGCAAATCAGGTACTTCAGTATATTCTTCCCTGAGCAACTATACGATACAAAATTGCTACAACATGGTAAGCAAGAGTACACTGCATGCTTTACTTGTTCAAAATTCTATGACTAAATTTACAAGCAGTATTCAAGCTAGAGGTGGAAACAGAAGAATGACCTCTTTTACTTGACTGACAAAGGTGCTAGGACTACACAGACTAAAATTTGACTGACAATGTTGCTAGGACTACACAGACTAAAACCAGCTTGCATCCCGTCCCAAATACACCTTGAAGCACAAAAACACTGAAAGATTAAAAACCAAGATTACCATTCTGCGGGCCCCTGCATAAAGTAGCCATGAATTATCACAGGACAAGCATTACTTTCTAAACAAAAGGCATAGTTAATGTACAATTTGGAGTTGGAAGGTTATAAACTTATATTCCAAAGCCATTTTCATGTAGATATATGTCAAGCTAAAACATGGATTAATCATAAGCTAGCTATGAAAGATGGGAAAATAAACAAGCATGAAACATTGGAAGTTTCCTTGTTCATTTGTTCTTTTGAAATTTCTCCACGTATGCCTGCAGCAAAAATTTAAAGAAAAAATGATAAGCAAGCAAACAGAGCAAAAGGCCCCAGTTGGCCAAAGTAAATATGAAACACCATCTACTTGACAAGTAAAAATAGACTGCAAAGAGGAGAAAGTTCCAAAAGGAACAGTCACGAGTGGAGAGGTAGGATGAAAATTTTAAGATGGTGTTTACTTAATAAGGGAATATTTTACGTAGTAGATCAGACTTTACCTGGGTAAGTTTTGTTAGCTTTGGCTTTGCGAATGACAGATATTGTTCAATCTTCTCTTGTGTTTGAGGCAAACTCGCAACCTTCATGGTCCCGGTAACTTTGTCAACCACTTTCTTCACTATATTTTTGTAAGCATCTTTACTCATTTGACCTTCCTTCCATGTGGGTTTTAAAATCTCCTTGACAAACTCTACGAGTGCAAATTTGAATGCACGAATTCCCTTCACATCCTTGTTCTTTCTGTTCTCACCATGCTTATCATCTTCATCAATTTTCTCTGGAGAATCACTATCTTGTGCATTGTTTGTTTGTATTTCCATGCTTTCTTTCGTGTCCCCTCCATTGTTTTTCTTCAAGGCTTCAGATTCTGAGCCTGGTTCCAGTTGATCTGACTGATGACTCTCATCATTAGGTTCTCTTACTGAACTACCGAGTACACTATGATGACCACTATTTTGTGCACCAGCAAAAGATGAAGAGGGTACATTATCACGTTTCCCTTCAACAAAGCTGTCCTGTACAACCGGGTTAGATGAAAGGCCCAGGGAATAACTTATGAGAGTTTGCTTTTCAGGTTCAATGCTGTCAAATATAGGATCATACTGCTTCTCAGGTGCAACAGCTCGATTTGGATTAACTGTTTCAACGTCTGCCTCATTTTGAGGATTATGAGCTGAAAAAAGTTGTGGAAGTTGCTGTCCATTTGCAAGTAATTGCACCAGAGAGGCTTCAATGTTGCTAAGCGGAGTAAGGTTTCCACTGCTAACTGTGCCCTGCGGTATCTGGCTTCCAGAATTCAAACTGGATGAATTTACTTCTACAAGGGCCAGATTGTCAGCTTCTTTCCTATCCAGAAACATTGTCTGGTTCTGAGAGCTTACTGTGCCCCCATATCTTGAGGGGTCAGCTGTGCTTGAGACTTGATTTTGTCCAATCAGATTTAAATGTGGAAGGGGCAAAACATTTGAACCCAGCCCATTCTGGTTGAAGCCATGTGCTCCCAAGGAATTGGCAGAAATGCTCATAGAAGCAGCAGTTCTTCCACCCACAATCTCATGAGGCAAACCCACATGACCTGCCTCTCCTAGATTGTATCTCTGTTGAGTGAAAGATGGTGGTGGTATAACAGCAATGTCATTATGCACTCGACCTAAAGTATTTTGAGTCACTCCTGAGTCATGAACAGGCAAAGAACTACACTCTCTGTCATCAACATGGTTGGGTGCCTGCAGTCTAGGATTCCAATCAGGAGACATGTCCATATCACCAAGCCAATTCTCTGTAGCTCTTTGCTCAGGACGCATGCTATCACTAGGAACGTCTGTCTTCCACTCAAGGCTTTGTTTTGTGTCATGCTCTACTACTTTATGACCAGTTTCCATCTTTTTTGCATCAATAGTGGGCACCCATTTATCATCCATAGACCATGGGCTGAGCCTTGGTAAAGGAGAACTTATTGCTTCCTTTTTATCCAAACTCAATTTGGTAGCATGTGAAGAAGACCTTACATTATCCCATTTTGGATCATTCCATGCTTTCTCCAAATCACCTGAGTTTTGGCCTGGTAGCAACCTATTATCTCTTGTGCTCTCAGGGCTTGAGCGTCCCTGACCCTGATGATAAAACCTGCAGTGTTTCCCATTTCTACAATTCCCAGAAGCAAAAAATTTGCAAGGTATATCAGCTGCTCTATGAGTTTCACGCTCCCCACGCCTCTCTGGTGATACATCTCTAGTTCTCCTGTCACTATCTCTGTCTCTGACCAACCCATTTGTGGACCATCTACCAGATGTATCAGAAGAACCGTGATGAGCAAACCGGCAGGATGCACCTCTCCTACAGTTGCCTTTTAGGAAATCAGTGCAGCAATCATCTCTTCTTCCACTACCCAGAGGGTGCTCTTTAGTATCATGGGAAGAGGAATACTTTGAAGCCGAGGTTTTTCTGTGTCTCTCTGAAGTATCCTCATGAGCCTGGTGAAGAAAATCACAAAGATTGCCTCTCCTGCATCTCCCAGCAGTAAAATCTTTACATATTTGAGCTGATAAAGCTGATCTGTTTCTACTTCTGTCATATCCTGATTCTCTCCTGTAGCCCGGGACTGTGCTTCTACTCCTGCTCCTGCTCCTGCTGCTGCATGGTAACCATAAAGATGAGCAATAAGGCAGTTCGAACCAATTCTGAATAACAAAGAATCAGTCACAATAATAATATACACAACAAACATTAAATTAAAGTGAGAGTCTCAAGAGGTCTAACAGTTGAATCAGAAAGCAAACAATAGGTATGTTAAAAACCTTCTTGATCTTTTCCATTCATTTTTTGGAGAATGGTGGTGATTTTGTTGTCTCCAATCATCAAGGCCAGGAGACATTTTAGTTCCATAGCTCTGCTCCTCATCCCATGAGGGCATTGCTTTCAACGTTCTGCTACGATCCTCAATGTTGTCATCCCTCCATGAACTTCTTCTACCAGATAAAGGTTCCATTGCAGACCACTTTGGCTGATCCCCGTCAGTTGTATCTGGAGAATACCAGCCCCGGGCCGCTTCTCTATCATGTAAAGGTAAGCTCGCTTTCGGCGTCCAAGAATACTCTCTTACATTTTCCAAAGAATTTCGAGGCTCCTCTTTTAAATCCCACTTAGATCTGCGTTTTCGGCCAGTCCCACTCATTTTTCCAGTACCAGCACCACCGTCCACTCAAATGGAGTAGTCTGAACAAATTAAAACCAAAAGCATTCACATATCTAAATGAGACGGAACCTATGTTGTTAGCTTATGCTGTCTTTCACAGAGTTGATAACGGGAATTACAGGCAAAATCAGTACTGTTATAGCAGGAATCAAACTTATATACCCGTAAACAGCTTAAATACCCATGTTAAGGGAACGGAATTGTCCTATGATGGAGAATCATGCCCTGTACATCTAAGAAGTTAGAAGAAAATGCTACAGCCATGAGCCATCAAAATTTAAATCTAATCTATAATAAGGAGAATGATGCTCAAGGAATCAAAAACCAGAAACCGTGAAATTTTAATTAGAGGCAGTGGCCAATTGTCCATGACTTAGAAATATGAACACTTGTTTGAATCCCTACCCCAATCTTTCATGGATTTAGGAAGAGCTGCTTTTGATACTAAAGCCATGATTCTCATTTTCTAAAGGCTAGACCTATAGTAGCACACCAATTTGAAGAAAAAAAGTTTAAAAAGCTAAAACATACCTCAGCTTATCATATATCATTGCACAAGATTTAAGCTCTCTACAGCATAACAGAAACTGTCTAACATGAAATCAACTTATGTGCTTCAAACTCCAAAATTCGGAAGCTAGAATTGAAATGCATAATGATGCGAAGGAATGTAATTTTGCCTTGTTTTCAAAAGATCCTGAAATATCAGCCCCATCATTAACCTCCTGTCTAGGAAATCTATGAAAAATTAAAGTTCCCTTGTCAAGGACTTCCATAATCAAGGTAGAAAAACGTGCCATTGCTTTGAATAGTCTAATCCCAGTTGCATAAATGTATGGTTTCAAAAACATAAAACATTCAAACAGAAGATCAAATCACAGACTCACAAACGATAAAATGATCAAACATGCAACTGAGTCATCATCAACTAGGACAAGGTGATGATCTAAACAAAGTAACAGAAATGGAAACCAAAACTCCCCACAAGAATACTCTAAACTAATTTTTGCACGATGGAGAGAAGTTACAATTGCCTTCATGATAATTCACAACAGGGACTAATTAAACAACAGCATGACTAACCGCATTGCAAGAGCCACATGCTAAGTACACCATAGTTTTGACCAAAACAAATTAACAAGTAAAAGAAGAGAAGCTGACAATCATACCAAACACTTCTTTAGCTGACTTGCCGCACTTGTTACCAAAGCTTCAAACAGAAAACGCCTATCGAGATTCTCTACACAACCCTAGAGCTCAATAAGGGGACGATAACAGGCAAATTCTGGATTTTCCTTTGTTCTATTTCATGAAAAATGTGATAAATCCAAAACGGGAAAAACCAAACCACCAAAATAAGGAACTAGAATGACGAGACAGCTACAAACACTAGACGTGACCCAGTGGGGGACTAAAGCTCTTAGATTCCATGTTGATTGACGACAATGAGCTGTTGAACCCTTTATTTGATCTGCTTCGGTAGCTTAAAAAGCCTCATACTTTTGCAGCTTCACAGTATTGAGAACTTGAATTTGGCGACGATGGAGATTCAAACAAGGCTTGCTCGAAGAAACGAGTACGACTTTAGATTTCCTGGCTTCGAGGGGCGGTCACACTCGTACAAGTCCGCCGAGAACTGAAGCTCCGGCCGGCAATCGGCTAGTGGGGGTGGTGCCGTGGCGGTGGCGAGTGGAGTCCGAAATTGAGGGGTTAAGGGTGGGTCTCGTAGACCGAGAATATCAGAACATACAAAAACTAGAGAGACCTTTTCCGCTCAAGGCTCAAGTCCGGGCTCAGCCCAAATTAGGGTTTACAATACAAATTACAATCATTCCTTTTTAGGGAAAAAAACCATTTTTGACATGAAAGAAATAACTATTTTAGGGAATAAAAAATTCAAATAAACAAATGTCATATTAATTAGTAAATATTTCATTTATTTATGGACTACAATTTCCATGAGACTGAGTTAAAATATTAGTAGTTTGTAACTTGTAAGGGTGTGTAAGTTAAATATAAAATTTAATTTAATTTATAAATTCAAATCCTAAAATAAAGTTGTATAATTTTGCCTTTCATAATTTTATAAAACAGATAAATTCAATGATTGAAAAAATCAACCAGTTCAGCAAGTTCAACCGTATATCTTTGCACAGTCTAATTTTCGGTTCATTTTTTAATTTTTTAATTTGATTTACTTTAATAACTCTTGTTGTTAAAATCGATTAGTATTTAATTTTTTTAAATCAATAGTATCTTATAAATTAAAATAAATAAATTAATTTTAATTTAACAATATTTTTCAATTAAAACTTCAAATTCTTCCATGACTAAAGACAATCTCTTTTAATCATATTTCAAATTCTTTAATTTTATTAAATCTTTAGCCAGTTTTATGACGATCTAATACCTCTTGAACCGTTAAACCTTAAATCTTTTGTCTTACTGGTTTAACTTCCGATCCAGTTTTCATAAATTCATCTCTTTTCAAAATTAGTCTCTTTTTAAAATGATCTTTTTTACATGATAATATTCATTCTCCTTTTAAATATTATTAAGTAAATATCCAGAAAACATAAAAGGGTCAATTTTATTTATATATATATAGTTAAAGATAACAATTTTATTTATAGGAAATTTAGCTTTACACAGACTTTTAATTTAATTATTTAATCTCAATTAAAAATTATATTTAATAATTTTAATATAAACTTGGTAGAAGAGTTTTGAATCTCATAAGTATAAGTTGATATAAAATTAATATATTAAATCATATTTTATTACACTCAAATTCATACTTAAAATTGAATATTTATATTTGATAATTGAAATTTAAATTTTGGATTCCATATCAAGTTATCAACTTATTGCCAACTTTATGCGGGGGAATGGCATGCACCTGAAATTACCCATCAGTTTGAACAATTCAAAACCCACTGGCTGACATGGCACATTATATTGGAGCCACGTCATCATAGAGGTCATTACAGTTGCTGCCTGGTAATGCACCCAGTAGCTCTTACGTATAAACTGCATGCTTTCTCGGCGTGACAGTTACTTCCTGATGTCTTTTGTACTACTACAAGCGCGAACCCAGAGCCAAACGCACCCAAGCAATGACGGTAAGTTTCTCTTTCTCTCATTATCCAGGAAAATTTCTAGATTTTCTCGGAATATCGTGGATTTTTTATTCACTTGCTGTCTATTTGTTTCGGAGTACGTGTAGGAATCGTCTCAGGGCTCTACTCTGATGGATCTGATGACGTCGGATCCACCGTCGTCGAATAAATCAAATGCGGGTTCGGCTACGCAGCAACGGCCGCCTTTGCCGGCTTCGTCGTCTTCGGGCGGGAAGATTATGCTGGGAGAGAGGAAGTCGAAGAGAGCGGCTCTTTTGCAGTTGCAAAATGATACTATTTCGGCTGCTAAAGCTGCTTTTCACCCTATCAAAGGCAACATCAGGCCTCAAAAACAAAAACGAACGGTAAACATATGCTTTTGTGTATGTATGTACTTATATATGTATGGTCGATTTCTGGATTTTGTCACGGAAATAGTTTTTTTATCGCTTCAGCCTGTTTCATATGCATTACTAGCTAGGAATCTTCATGAGCTCTCTGCAACGTCTGATCAGGTAAATATTTTTTTGTTTTTTGAGCTTTTTTTTTTCGTATATGATTTCGGCATTGTTCTCTACTAATTTTGTGTATCTTTTTCATAATTTCTGAGTAGAAAAGCTCTCAGAAGCTATTAATTAAAAGAGTGTTCCCCAAACTCGCTGTCTACAATTCAGTTGACCCGGCATTGGCACCTTCTCTTCTCATGGTATGCGTATGCATTCTCTTGTGGAAATTTTCTGTTAGTGATTTAAGATACGATTACCTTTTGGTGCATGTCTAGCTAGCTATCGTTGTGAACTATGAAATGCACCATTCTTTATGATCGAGAAGTAGAGGCCAAGTGAAGCAGTGCCAGTAAAATAAGTTCTTTTCATAACATACAGCTTAATCAGCAATGTGAAGATAGAACTGTGCTACGGTATGTATTTTATTACTTGGCTAGAATATTAGCAGATACTGGTTCACAAGGATTAAGCTCAGGAGGTGGAATCCCAACTCCGAACTGGGATGCTCTAGCTGACATTGATGCTAGTGGAGGGGTGACCAGGGCTGATGTTGTGCCGCGAATTGTACAACAACTTTCAGCAGAGGCTACAAATGCTAATGTTGAATGTAATTTATTCTTTCAAACTCCTTTAATGATTGAACTGTTGGCAGAAACTGAAAGTCTTATGTTTGGCTTGGTCATAGTAATATTGTATACTTGGTTAGACCACATATAGTCCCCAAAGTCTAAAATACACCTTTTATTTGAGGATATCCTGGGAAGTATGCTGTGGTGCATTGTCCGTTGAGGTACCTACAGGATAAGTTCACTACTTTTTAAGGCATTGCAAGGTTCAACGTAAAAAACCTGTGTCTTGTTACTAGATATGATTATTGTGATTGTATATTGCTAAGGTTCATTTAAAAAGTGTAAGCTTATATATTAAAATTTGTAAAGTTCTATTCTTTTTCTCTTTGAAAGATAAATATTGTGTCAACATAAAAAATAAAAATTGATAATAGAAAAATTACATTAAATTATTATGAGTGATTAAATATATTAGAATTTTACGTACCTTGATTTTTCATAAATTACATAGTTATGGGTGATTTCTTCTACATTCTTTTGACAATCTTATTATTGATTTTGACTTTAAATTTATCTTGTTTCCTTTCAGTTCATGCACGTAAACTGCAAGCTTTGAAAGCTCTCACTTGTGCTCCTTCAAGCAATGCTGAAATTTTATTAAGACAGTACGAGATTGTATTTGACATTCTTGAGCAGGTTTTATCCGTTCTTTCAGCTGTTGATGTTTTCAAGGATGATACGCACACACCATATTGTGTATTTCGATCATAAAATTTTGAGTCGTAATTCCTCCTCAGAGTTTTCTATTTTATTTACTTGGAAGCGCATAAATCCTGGAATCGCTTTTGATCACTTTGGTTACAAGAAAGTAACCCATTTTTCATTTTAGCAACACCTTGTTTTTAGTGTTGGGGGAAGTCGGTGCAAGCAAAGACAAGTAGTAAATTTAAATTTCTTTTGAAATTGAACAAGCATGTGTACATCTATAGGAGTATTTGGCCACCTAACAATGTCCTTCGAGCTTAAAGATGAGGTTTCAGAAACCTTTTTTCGGTAGATGTCACTCGTTTCTGTTAGTAATTTACAAAACCAATTTGAGATTTGATTTTGCCAAAAGGATTAACTAGGAAAGTCTCTACTTGGAAAGGCTTATATAACATTGTTGATCAGAAAGCAGTAGTCCCACATCAGTAATTCTTAATCTTTCAGAATAGCATCCAAAATAAGTTTGTTGAAATGCATGAATAACTTGAACTGTACTCATCTCCAAGTAAACCTTGTGAATTATAAGGTTTGATATCTCTTGTTTCGTTAAGAATTTTATTTTCTTACCTATGCTTTTTATAATTAGTTCAATGTGAAATAATAATGATCAAAAGTATCATGTTCATATGTTACGGTTTTCAGGTTGGTGATAACCTACAAAAACGAAAGAAAGGTGTACTTGGAATAAAATTTGGTGATAAGGAGGTAAAGTCATCCACTTATGATTAGAACTACAATTTTAATCTTTTAATTAGTCGTCAACCTCTATATACATGGATCTCCATACACAAGATGATAATCCTAGTTTTGCAATCACAGAAAGGGTTCATGACATTCCCTTCATGATAAACAAAATTTCTGTTATTATACGATATGATTTTAGAGTGTTGGTACAAAAAAACAGGTATATTTTTCTCCAACGCGGTGCCTTTTTTAAGTGAGCAATATATTGCCATTCGATGCATTTGTTATTTTTCTTCACCCTCATTGTCTTCTGTAAATAGAAATATCTACTGTCACTGGTCCTGTAATCCTATATCTGTTTGCTTATTATGTGGGACTTGTTCTCTTCTTAATTAGTCTACCATTCGGAGCAATTTACAATATGCTGCTCTAAGTGCATTGAGAAGACTTCCTTTAGATCCTGGAAACCCAGCATTTCTTCTGCGCGCTGCACAGGGGTACATTTTTTGCCTTAATCGTGAATTTCTAGCTCCTTTATTTTGTTTGATTATTATCTTGTTTTAGCTAGTTTCAAGTATTTATTGCATATGCATATTTGACGCTTGAACAATGGAAATGACATTCTCTCTCGTAAGGTTTGCTGCTGTCTTCAATCGCTATATGTTTTCTTTCATTTTGAACTCTTAAGTAGGGTTTTCTTATTTCTGATGAATGGAAAGCTAAATTTGCAGTTTTTCCGTAGGGTATTCTGTCCTGATCCTGTTGCTGTGAGGCATGCTTTAGGAATTCTCTCTGAGTTGGCAACAAAAGACCCTTATGCAGTTGCGATGACATTTGGTACTTGTCTGTCAACTATATTAAAAGATTGGTCCACCATGAGACTAGATTTCTTTAAAGGTATAAGATTTGGAAATAATATCACCCGATGATTTCATCTGATTGTTCTGCAGGAAAGCTAGATCAACCAATAGGTATGCTTCTCAAATCCTTTCAGCTAATAATACCATTTTTATTGAAATAAAAAAGAAAAAGAAAAAAGGATAAGAATTAGCATTAGCAATTTAGCATATCACTTTGAGTTGATATGCTACATTTTCATTTTTTTTAGTTTACTTGCTTTATGCCATTTTAAGTTCGCTTCATTCCACTGTCGTTCAGTCAAAGTTTTGAAACAGTTGGTCACTGAGGTTTGCTTGCTTTTCATTTCATATGCATGCAGCTTCTTTTTAGATCACATACTCTTAAATTTTGCCATAGAATAGAGTATTTTCTTTTGTGGTCTACTTAGAATCTGCATGATTTCATTTTGTTGTCAGGGACCATATATATCTTGTTAAACATCTACTTGTGTTTGTAGAAGAACTGCATTATGGAATTTATTATGACAGACTACAATCTCACTTCCTGGTTCGTATAACATTGTATAAACCTTTGATCTTCAGAAAAATTGCTTCATGCCCTCCATTTGGATGATGTACTTGCCAAAGTTGCACTTGCCAGGTTGTGCCATTCAATATGTAGAGCCCGTGCACTGGATGGTAAGTACATTTTATCTCTTTGAATTGGAGTCAACACATATCTTTCGGCTTATTGTTATTCTGTTTCAGAAAGGCCTGACATGAAATCTCAGTTCAAATCAATCCTTCATCAACTGCTCGTAGATCCCAGCGAAAGAGTTTGTTTTGAGGCAATCTTATGTTTGCTAGGGAAATATGACAACTCAGAGAGGTAATTTCTTTTTCTCCTGCTGCATTTGTTTATTTATTTTGATGGAATGAAATTCTTCTGCCACTACTATGTCTTTCTTCTATCAGTGAGACTGTTACGCAACTGCAATAAGCTAAAATGGAGTGGAATGATTATAGTTTGTGGTGAAATTAAATCGATACCAGTCTAAATTTGCTTTGGTTTCTTTTGCCTTTTTGGCTACTTCTGCAACATCTGATTCTGCTTACATATATTTACAGGACCGAAGAGAGGGCTGTAGGGTGGTACAACTTAAGCAGAGAGGTTATGAAGTTGCCGGAAGACAAGAAATCAAAGGGTTCGAAAGACATTCCTCAAAAAAATAGGCAGCCACAAACTCTCCTTAAACTTGTGCTAAGGAGGTCCACTCAGCACATTATCCTTTCTGTCTCTCCAATGTCTAACTTTGTTTTGCTGAATTTAGATAGGCTTCTTAGATGCTGGTTTATAAAGTGGATCAAACATCGGTTAGAGTTATGCCTTTTTTTTTTCCTTTTTCCTTCTATTACTTTGATTGAATAGGTTGGAGAGTTCTTTCCGTAGTTTTTCAAGGCCAGGGCTTCATGCTGCAGCAAGAGTTGTTCAGGAGATGGGGAGAAGTCGTGCTGCTGCTTTTTCTTTGGGCTATGACGACATTGATGAAGAGGTTAATGTTTCTACAGATGATTCAGATTTTAGTGAAAACCCATATGCACCAGGTAATTTTTGTATTGATCTTCTTCTGTCTCCCTTCTTTTCTTTTCTTGATTCTGTTAACAATTTATGGTCAGGCCTTGGGAACTTACGTTACTTCTCTTTTAACGTCATTTTCAGTGTCTTCTCCGTTGCAACCTTAACTATAAATGAGTTTGATTTTTTATGAGATCATTTCTCCCCGTGTTTACAGAAATTCTCTTTCCAACGTGACCATCCGTGGAATGCCCTTGAGTATCAGCATTCTGTAGTTTACGTACATAGTTTATAAGCGATATGTAAAGTTTCCCTTTAGTGATGTTTACCTTAATGCAGTCTTCTTCACTTTTTCCCTCCTCTCTGTGCTTGTTTAGGTGCTGGAAAAGCTGCAAAATCTAGTGTAACACTTGCCCACGATACAGTCGCGAACTTGCTAGCTTCGTTAATGGAGGTGGTACGGACAACCGTAGCATGTGAGTGTGCTTATGTTCGAGCAATGGTAATCAAGGCACTAATATGGATGCAAAGCCCACATGAATCGTTTGAAGAACTAAAAACCATTATTGCATCAGAGCTTTCTGATCCCGCTTGGCCAGCAACAATAGTAAATGATGTTTTACTTACGTTACATGCTCGTTTTAAGGTATGCAATTCATATCTTACAAGTGCAAGCCAACTTCGTATCAAGCGCTTGTAATTGGACTGAAATTCACACTTTAAGATTATAAATTTATCAGGAAATTAATAACAGAGGAAAACTGAACCATACTATTAACTATTAATATTAGTTCTTAATGGTTGGAGATTTACCTAGCATGATCAATCAATTAATAAAATCATTGTTTGTAGGCAGAGCAAAAAGTTCTTTTAGGTTTAACTTGAACCACTCTAATTTAAAATTAATAAAATTTAATTTTACATTTTAAATTTTAAATTTAAAAAGTTTGAATTTTAAATTCAAAATTTATTCCAAATAAAAAAATTTTAAAAATCTAAAATTGAAATACAATTCGACACAAATTTAAGTATTAAAAAACTGAACTCGGATTCATCGAAGCTTATTCTAACCTAGTTATGATTTTCAAAGAGACTTCATTTTATTTTTGTGATGTTTAGGCAAAGCTGTGAATTGTAGTTCTGTCGTTTATTAGATTGGTTCCCCAGGCTACTCCAGGTATGGCTGTTACTCTGCTTGAAATCGCAAGGATCTTTGCTACAAAAGTCCCAGGAAAGATTGATGCTGACGTTTTACAACTACTCTGGAAAGTATGCTTTAACTTGAGATTAGATTCATTAATTGCCTGATTATGAGAAGCAAAATCAATTAGACGTAGAAACTGATTACAATAGATAATGCTGATTAAGTCGATGGACTTTTGTTTGTAGACATGCCTTATTGGAGCTGGTCCTGAAGGAAAACACACAGCTTTAGAAGCAGTCACTATAGTTCTTGATCTACCACCTCCACAGCCTGGATCAATGCTAGGACTTACGTCAGTAGATAGGGTTTCTGCATCTGATCCAAAGTCAGCTCTGGCATTGCAGCGACTAGTCCAAGCAGCAGTAAGAATCTTGCACATATTACACTTATTCTTCATAGAAACTCTATAGTTGATTCAAGAAATGCTACAGACAGAGTAGTTTTGTATTAGTTAAACCCAAATTTTAATATCTTTAAATGATGAACATACAGTTATGGTTCCTTGGAGAAAATGCAAATTATGCTGCTAATGAATATGCCTGGGAATCTTCAACCCCTCCTGGTACTGCACTGATGCTGTTGGATCCAGATAAAATGGTTGCTGCTGCCAACTCTCGTAACCCCACTCTGGCTAGTGCATTGACTCGACTTCAAAGGTGTGCATTTAGTGGGAGCTGGGAGGTATTATATTCCATCTAAAACACCTTTTAATTTGCATTGGCTTGAATAAGTATGAAAACAAAATGTGAAGAAATCCCAAACTGCCCGTTCAACTTTTTCATGTGATACGTATTTGTACAGTTTGTTCCATCAATATACTTTCCAACTTCCACGTCTCACCTAAGGCAACAGGCAATAGGTCAAGTCGGACTTTGGCATTATAAGGTCCAAACTTGAGTTCGAATTTAATTCATAAGTTTGAACTTGATCTTAAATCCGGTTGCACCTCAAACTTTAATTTGATTAGATTTTGATAAAAATTTGAGTTCTGTTTGATTCGAACCAGGTTGAGTACTAAAATATTTCACACTTAAAAAGGTGACTTGCCTCCATAACTTGTTATGCGGCAGCAGTATTATCAGATGGAGTTTGACCATTGTCTATGTAAACTCGATTCTTGCATACCAGCCTCTAATTTAGTAGAAAATCTTCAAGTTGATCTTCTCAACTATTTAAGATGGATTAGCCATCTTTTATCAGGAATAGTATATGGTTACGTGCACACCCTCGTAAGCATGTTTCAATCGCAAGTAAAGACTGAAAGCTTCAGTAACTGAAGTTTAACTCGATACTGTGATACGAAAAGTATTCCTGTTATTGTTGGTCATTATTTTTTTTCGTTTTCTCGTTTGTTTGAGTCTCATTATAGGTCCGCATTGTTGCTGCGCAAGCCCTAACGACCATGGCCATTAGATCTGGTGAGCCCTTTAGGCTACAAATCTATGAGTTGTTAAATGCTTTGGCACTTGGTGGAGAACAGTCCCAATTATCAGAATTGCATTTTAGTAATGGGGAAGATCAAGGAGCTAGTGGTACTGGCCTTGGAGTTTTAATCAGTCCAATGATAATGGTGTTGGATGAAATGTACACAGCCCAAGATGAACTGATCAAGTAAGTGCCTGAATCTATTTTCTGTGGAAGTTACAGTTTCCTTTTCCTGGGTTTCAGTAAATATATATTGTCATGATGCAGGGACATTCGCTATCATGATAATGCAGGTAAGGAATGGACTGACGAAGAGCTGAAGAAACTTTACGAAACGCATGAGAAGTTGCTAGATCTTGTTTCGCTGTTCTGTTACATTCCAAGAGCGAAGTATCTTCCTTTGGGGCCAATAAGGTAAGACTAAAAGAATGTTTAGCAGCTGTGGTTGAGTTCCATGATATTTTCAAACTATTTTTAAGTTTGCCTGTCGTATTATTGTACTATGAAATATACTTGGCAGTGCTAAACTTATTGACAACTACCGCACAAAGCACAACATAAACGCATCAACTGGATTTAATGATCCAGCTTTCGCCACTGGAATTTCTGAACTCATTTATGAGTCTAAACCAGCAACTATTGAGCCTGATACCCTGGACGATGATCTGGTTAATGCCTGGGCAGCAAACCTTGGGGACGATGGGTTGCTAGAGAACAATGCTCCTGCAATGAACAGGGTAAGAATATTCCTTCACTTTTCACACGATGATATTCTTATCAGATAAAAGATCTATATCATTTATTGTGATAATGAAATCCATCATTAATGATCATTAAGTTGTTTTGTGTTTCCATGCCAGGTCAATGAATTTATTGCTGGAAATGGAACTGATGCTCCTGATGTGGAAGAAGAGAACATTTTTGCCAGACCTTCAGTTGGGTATGATGATATGTGGGCCAAGACCCTTTTAGAGCCATCCGAATTAGAGGTACAACTGTTGCAGATAACTCTTTGTTTTCTTCCATTTTAGGGTGGTCGTGAGCTTCTGAACTAATTCAGTTGATTGGATTTGCAGGAAGATGATGTCAGGTCATCTGGCTCATCTTCCCCAGACTCAACAGGATCAGCTGATACTTCAATGTCTTTCCACTATGGAGGAATGAACTACCCTTCATTGTTCAGTTCACAGAAAAAGGATCAAGGAAAGTCTCAAGCACCGGTAAAATTCATACCTTATAATTCACATGTATTAAGAGCTACATAATTCCTGTCATACCTTAGTTTCTTACACTTACTTAGCTTGCACCTGAGCTGATGTTGAATCTTTTTCAGCCAAGGGAAGAGCCTCCATCCTACGAATCAGCTGTCTTGCAAAGATACGAGTCATTTGAGAACCCCTTGGCTGGCCGTCAGAATTATGAACCTCCGAGCTATGAGTCTCAGGATGACGAACCTGTTTCTTCTGCAACTCCACAATTCGGATCAGCACTATATGACTTCACTGCCGGTGGAGATGATGAGGTAAGTTTAACAATTCGGGTCAGACTATATGAATTCCCGACCCTTTATCTAAAGAAATAAGATCTTAGAGTTATTTAAACTTGATACCATATATTGCTTAAAATACAGTTTTCCTACTTGCAGCTTAACTTAACAGCAGGTGAAGAGCTCGAAATCGAGTATGAAGTTGATGGATGGTTTTATGTAAGTTTTCTGAAATGGTTGGAGCACACTATGGTTTTTAATGTTTCATGCCTCAAAACATATCTCAGGTCACATCCTGACAACACACTCTCTTTCATTTTCTATTACCCTGATTTGTTACATTTACATCTAACCTATCCTCTTCATTCTGCAATTCCTCGTAAGATTATAATCGTAACTACAATCTCAGATGGCAATTTAAAACTAAGCTGACAGCCCATACATTGCATATTCTTTCAGTTTTCTCTCTTCCTCTTACTATTCTTTCCCTGCCACCGAGCAAATCCAAACCCAAAGACGGCCAAGCTAGAACCTGGAGAGATTTTCAGCTTTTGCCTTTAGGACTTCGTGTAGGTGGCTAATCGCTTAATCTGAACATGTTATGGCAGGTCAAGAAGAAACGACCTGGAAGAGATGGAAAAATGGCTGGCCTTGTCCCTGTGCTTTACATCAGTCAATCCTGAGACGGGACGTTATCGAAAGATCAAAAGCTTTCCAAAGCAATTTTTTTTCCCTTTTCCATGGATATTACTAGGACAATCATTTAAAGATCAATTGAGAATGAAGCAGAATCAAGATTCGCATTTTCAAAGACTTCTTTTAATGACAGAAGTTCAAGATTAATAACTACATTTTACGTATGCAATGCAATGTGACAATACGATGTGTCATCGCATAATGTCACCATAGGAAAAGGCCTGTTTTATAATAATTGTCTTCCGTACAATCTCATAAGTTATAGAAGGTAATTCGTAAAATGATTTAAAAAATCATATAATTTTATTTTTCATATTTGTTGAAGAGAACACACGTAGGAATGGCTCGGCCGACAATCTAAGGGAGTATGGCTCGAGCTCGAGCTCTCGAGCCTAACTTGAGTTGGCCTGATTTTTTTATTTTAATAAAAATAAAAATAATGTTATTTATGCAATAGTTATCAAACTTCGAGCAAGGCTTGGATAGTTTGAGTGCAAGCCCAACACCTCAGGCCAGGTTAACCCATCCTGAGGTAGCTCAATTACCATCCCTAAACATTTGCAATGGTTTATAACCAAGTAAAAGCTGGATTTTTATTTTTAGGAAATTTACCATTTCATTTTTCACTAAATGACTTATTTAGATAATATTGATAAATATGTTCCAAATTATATAAACCAACCAATTATTAAAAAAATTAACCTGTTTGGCCGGTTTAACCGTAAAAATTTTAAACTGTTTAATTTTTTAGTTCGATTTTTAATTTTTCATTTCGATTTATTTTGATAACTTTTATTGTTAAAAACAATCAATTTATTAATTAATCGATAAATTTTTATAATCCAAAATAAATTAATTAATTTTCACTTAAAATTTTCTTTTCTAATTAAAATTTAAATTCTTAAATATTTAATAACAATATCTTTTAATTATATTTCAAATTCTTTAATTTTATTTAATTTTAACCTAAAAGACTAATTTTGATTGAATCTTTAATCTTTATACTTCTTGTTTTATCAGTTATACTTCCAATTCAATTTTTAAAACATTGAAACAACTAAAATATACAAATATTAGCATTTATTAATTATTCCATCAAATTGGAAATTAGCCAAAAAGTAAAGACTTGTAATTAACATTGATTAAGGCCAGAGTTTCAGATTCTTCAACATGGGTCTCTCTTGAAGTGGTACTATGCCCATAATCATGATTGTTCTTAACTTGAAATTAGTATATTGGCAGCGAAAAGTTCTGCTTTTGACCTCTTTATATCCCTAAAGTTTGAAGCTTTTGTACCAAAAATCAGTACCCAGTTGAAAAGTAAGCGATTATTCTTCCAAATGTAGTGCGTTTGAGTTTACCTTCATCTTCTTTTGACAAAAAACCCAATTCAAGTCCGTGTCTGTTGGTTCAATGATATGATATTTCAGGTTTTTGTTTACGCTTTTTAAGGTGTTGGATTCAGCGGGAAGAACTTTCTTTTGGTGATATGCTCATGTGGGTTTTACGCTGGTTGTAAGGCTTAGGCCACAAGCAGTGTTGGTTCCGTATCAAAGAAAGCATTGTGGTGCCTTTGAATGATCAAGTGGTGGGTTCGTTTTGTTAATGATTTTTGGTAAGTGACTCTTGACTAATTTTATGGAGAAAGGAGTGTAGAGACAATTGACTGATAGAACAAAGGAAGAAATAGTCTCAGTTTCTCTTCCTAATAAGCTCATAGCAGTTTACTTGGATAATACTTGGATGTCTAATTCAAAGCTCTTGAGATTATTCAATAAAGCCATCCCTGCAAGCTCAATTTCAATCCAAAACCAAGGAATTGCCAAGAAAATCTCTAAAACCCTCATCAATTCTGGCCTCAAACCCCTCCTAAATGCACCACCTTTGCTCTCTCTTCTCAATTCAGACATCATCAATTTTATCCTTTCTGACCCAAATGTCTCCCCTTACTTGTGTTTGTCTTTCGTTAACTTTCTTCAAAGAGAGCAACCAGTTGTTGCTTCTAAACCTCACTTGGAATCGTATATAATCCTCACATTAAGATTGTATAAGGCTAGAAAATTTGCAGAAATGAAGAATGTTTTAACTTTTACTGTTAAGGAGGATGATCTTCGGTGCCCGGTAGCAGATTTGGTTTCTTTGGTTGAAAGTAGATTTGATGAGCCTAACTTTGTCGAGAAGTTGTGTGACATGTTGTTTAGAGTTTATGCTGATGTTAGTATGTTTGAATACGGTTTGGAGGTCTTCAGTTATATGGTGAGCAATGGGTTAAAGATTGATGAGAGGTCTTGTATTGTTTCTTTGCTTGCTTTGAAGAGATGTGGTAAAATGGAAGCATGTTTGAATCTATTTGAAAAGATGCTCGAGTCTGATGTAGAAATTACAGTATATTCTTTGACGATTGTGATTGATGCGTTATGCAAGAGTGGAAAGGTTCATAGGGCTAAAGATTTGTTGATTGAAATGAGTGCTAAAGGGATTAAACCTACTATTGTCACTTATAACACACTTCTAAATGCATATATAAAGATAATGGATTTTCGGGGTGTTAATGAGATGTTGAAGTTGATGGTGATGGAGGAAACTGCTTACAATGCTGCTACGTATACAATCCTTATTGATTGGTATGGAAGTAATGGGAAATTTGCTCAAGCTGAGCAGTTGTTTGAAGAAATGCACGAAAGGAAAGTAGAACCAGATGTTCATGTTTATACTTCAATTATTTGCTGGAATTGCAAGGCTGGAAACTTGAGAATGGCGTTTATGTTATTTGATGAAATGGCTGAAAAAGGGATTTCTGCTAATGTTCATACATATGGAGCTTTGATTGATGGTGTTTGCAAGGCTGGGAAAGTGGAAGCTGCTGAAATATTGTTGAATGAAATGCAAAGTAAAGGGTTTGATGTTAATCAAGTCGTATTTAATACTCTTATTGATGGATATTGCAGAAAAGGGTTCATAAATAAGGCTATAACGGTGCTGGCTGTGATGGAAAAAAAGGGATTTAATGAGGATGTCTTCACTTATAATATCATTGCTAGTGGTTTATCTAGACTAAATCGACAAGATGAAGCAAAAAGATGGTTATTTTCAATGTTGGAAAAAGGTTTGATGCTTAATGTTGTGAACTATACTACCTTGATTGACATGTATTGCAAGGAGGGGAATTTTGTGGAAGCAAAGAGGCTCTTTCGGGATATGGAGCAAAAGGGAGAAAGGCCTAATGTTATCACGTACAATGTTTTAATTGATGGTTATAGCAAGAAAGGGAAAATGAAGGAAGCTTATGAGCTAAGAGAAAAGATGGAAGCTCAAGGACTGATGCCTGACATATATACATACACATCACTTGTCCATGGTGAGTGTAACTTTGGTATGGTAGACGAGGCCCTGAAAATGTTCAACGAAATGCGTAAGAAGGATCTAATCATGAATGTGGTCACTTACACAACAATGATATTGGGATTGTCCAAGGAAGGAAGATCATCAGAAGCTTTTAATTTGTACGAGGAAATGATTGGGGCTGGCCTTACACCTGATGAAAAACTATACGCTGCACTTGTGGGCAGCCTTCACAAAGCTTAACTGTAACTCTAAAGCATTTGGAAGGATATCCACTATTCTACACTTCAGTGAGGTACGGTTTTATTTGGTCAAGGAGACTTTTGAAGCATTAAGAAGTGTTTTTTGGTATTTATTTTCCTTTATTATATTGTTGGTATTGTTGTGGCCCTCTGGATAAATGAAATTCAATGAATTCGTAGGATCGTATTGCTTGGTTTCTTAATACTTTGTCTCCACTTCCCAGATATAGCATGTTCTTGATTTTCAATTCTCTTGGTGGAATTATCTTACTACGCAATTTAATGGCAGTGTCAAACTTATTGAACCTATCACACGAAAGAACAACACATCAACAGGTTTTAGTGATCCAACTGTTTCCCCTTGAAGATATTTGAGATATGAAGTCAGTCGCTGCTGAGCCGATACCGTCAAAGATGATGTGATTGGTGTTGTCGCAAATCTTCGTGTTGATGGGTTTACAGAAAACAATGCTCCTGCAATGAACACGGTGAGAGTATTCCTCCATTTTTTGATAGTTGAAATATGAGTCTCACAATGTATGCTAACAAGAAGAACAATAAATTGAGAAAGCAAAAGATTAAAGATTTCTTCATTTGATACAGAAATTAAAGAAGGTGTGCATTGGCTTACTGAGTTAATAAGTATCATTCCTGCTGTTTTTATGAATGCTTTAATATCGATTCGTGATATTTTCTTACCGGAACAATTCTAACTGATTATGAGTCCTTTAAGAACAAGGGAAGAGAATTAATACAGAATACATGATGTAGCAAGGTGGTAATTATCCACAAAGTTCTACTGTGTGGCCTTTAGGGAAGACAAGTTGCTGGGGTTAACCTCTTTAAATCAGAATGATCTTATTGCGAAGTATGAGAATTCAGATCATATTAATCCTAATGATTTATATTTGTATGTTGGGAATAAATTGAGCATCCCTTCTTATGTCACATAGTGGGCTTCTGTTTCTTCCGTTTTGACATTTCCTTTCAATGAACTTACTGCTGGTAGTGGAACCAGTGGCTTTCAGGATATGGAGAAAGATAACACTGGGACCAAAGAGTCCTCGGTGGGTCACCGATACTCGACTTAGAAAGGCGAACATCTGGGAAAGGGAAACTGCAGTGTCCTTGGTGCAAATGACATTCTTTTTTGTTCTTCCTTTCATGATATATCAATTAGAATGGAGACAGTTTTGGGAGCTATCCGAATTAGAGGTACCGAGTATCACAGATAACACTTGCTTTTCTTCCCTGTTTTAAGGAGGTTTTCGCCTTCTGAACTAACACAATTAACTGCTCAACATGAGCCCATCTGGCTGATCAGCTTTCCTGGATTCAGCAGAGGATCAACTAAAATTTCCATGTCTTTCCAGTTGGGAGGAATGAGCTACCATGATGATGTCGTTCAAAAGCCGAGCCGATGCCCAGTTGCCATTACTAAAACTATACAGAAGATTCTTGCAATATAAAATTTAAGCAGTCCCTGAAGTTCCATCAAGATGGGAACACTCTCCACTTCAATGTACCATTCTTGCAGTAGAAACTCAACGAAGATGATGATAAAAAAACCACTAGTTTCTGACATTATAAAATTATTCTACTCTTTAACAAATACTTGGAACAAGCCAGGAAAGATCTTCAAGATATTTCCCTACTTAAACTCTTTCAATCGAGTCTGTCGCACAGGGTTTACTTAATGCGGAATACCTGATTGGCGTAATTTGCAGGTTATTGCGTCAATCTAGAAGTTTACCAAGTGTACATTCAAAGAATAGCGACAGTGAATTTTTCCGTTCTGAAAAAAAAAAGGACACATTGTTAAAGTCCCTTTTTGTTAGGTTGATTAGTTAAATAATTTATTTTAATTGCATAATTTACTGTTTATTATATACATTTTAGTATGATAGTTAAATTTAAATTTAATTTAATTTAGATTTAAGTTAACAAATTAAATTTGATTTACTTAAATTTTGTATCTAATCTTAAATTGGTCTCATTCATTCAAACTAATTTGTTTTAATCACGTAATTATTTGTTATTGTGAGTATTTTAAGTATGACAATTAAACTATTTGAGTCAACTTGAAATTAACGAGTTAAATTTGATTTGATCAAATTTTGAGTTGGTCTCGGAATAAGATATGTTATTAATGACAATGAACTAAATCGGGCTATAAATATTTGACTCGATCTTGATTTGAAATGAGTTTGGGTTTAAATTTACCTAAAATAATATTATTTTTGAAAAGTCATGATATTCTAACAGTTTGATTCAACTCGAAATTAACGAGTTAAATCTGATTTGATCAAATTTTGAGTTGGTCTCGGAGCAAGATATACTATTAACGACAATGAACCAATTCATCTCAGGTAGATTCAGACTCAGACTCAAACTCGTTTCAAATCAAATTTGAATCAAATATTTCTAACACGGTCCGGTCCATTGTTATTATTAGTATATCTTCCTTTAACAAACAGACAAACGTAAAAGCCCTTTAATTTTATTCAACCCGGCCCGTGACTCTCCTGCGACTAACTCTTTTGCTCTCTCTAAAATCATATGATCGTTAACATTAACACGGTCTTAATCAAGTCTTTAATGGAGTTAGAGAGGGAGGGGTTTGGTTGTCGCTTAATCAGTAATCACATGTCACTTGGCTAATTCTCTCTTCTTCTCCGATCAGTGTCTGTATGAATTCATTCATCCAATCATATTCCAATCAATTTCATCGACATGCTTCTTCCGCTCCCTATAAACTTCTCTGGCAGTACTATATTTTGGTTGATATTCAGATACCAGTCCTTCGGCCTGGTTAATTTAATACCAAAACATCTTATGGTGTTAACCCAATGTGTGCTCTCAGACGAATGGCATGGGATTGGGAATACCAATGAAGTGTACTTAACATGCCTTACGCATGCTCTTTGGTTTTGGTTATGCTTTCCGAACAGGTCATTCGATGACTCTTCCTGCGCATTTAACGCCGGAGTTAAACCATGTTTGTGCTACGTTAATTTTCAACTTGAACTACGTCTATCTACCCTAAATCTTCCATGGATTCGTGAATTGTGACTGTCCGATTAAGGCCAAAGTTTCAGATTCTTCAACGTGGGTCTCTGTTATGGTCCCCCGTTTGGGATCTAGTTACAGGACGACTGATGGTAAAATCAACCTGCGAGCTATGAACCGCCAATGTTTTCTAGACTTGCTGCCTTTAGGACCTATGGTGAATTGTAAAGAAAGTAAAGGCTCGTTAAATGAGAGAACCTTTCGATCTCTTAATTACGGAATGTGGATGTTGAAAATATTCAGATCCCACTTCCATTCTGAATTCCAGGTTAAGTACACAAAATAACGGCTTCCTGTAAAGCAGGAGCCACTGCACTGCATGCTGAGTAATTAACTAAAATGGGACAAAACATAGGAAATAACTGAAAACACAGCCGGAATTCTTTGACTACTTCAACTCCTCTCCCTACAGCCACGTCTATGATACATGATTCCTTTGGCAGACTTGTCATTACAAGGCAGCACTTCCACAGCTGGGTTTGTGCGCATCACAGTCTCTCTTGAAGTGGTACTATGCCCATAATCATGTTTCTTCATAACTTGAAATTAGTATATTGGAGCTCAAAGTTCTGCTTTTTGGAGCTCAAAGTTCTGCTTTTTACCTCTTTATATCCCTAAAGTTTCAAGCTTTCGTACCAAAATCAGTTCCCAGTTGAAAAGTAAGGGATTATTCTTTCAAATGTAGTGCGTTTGAGTTTACCTTTCAAATGTAGTGCGTTTGAGTTTACCTTCATTCTAAAATTGATGCCCAACTCGTCTTTTGGCATAGGCCAATTCAAGTCCGTGTCTGTAGGTTCAATGATATGATATTTCAGGTTTTTGTTTTTCATTTTTTTTTATGTTTTTTAAGGTGTAGGACTCAAGGGGAAGAACTTTCTTTTAGTGATATGCTCATATGGGTTTTATGCAGGTTGTAAGGTTTAGGCAACAAGCAGCGTTGGTTCCGTATCAAAGAGACCATTGTGGTGGCTTTGAATGATCAAGTGGTGGATTCCTTTTGTTAATGATTTTTGGTTAGTTACTCTGACTAGTTTTGTGGAGTAAGGACTGTAGAGACCATTGACAGATAGAACAAACGAAGAAATGGTCTCACTTTCTCTTCTTGATAAGCTAATACCAGTTTACTTGTATAATGCTTGGATGTCTAATTCAAAGCTCTTGATATTATTCAATAAAGCCATACCTGCAAGCTTAATTTCAATCCATAGCCAAGGAATTGCCAAGGAAATCTCTAAAACCCTCATCAAATCAGGCCTCAAACGATTCCTAAATGCACCACCCTTGCTCTCCCATCTCAATTCAGACATCATCAATTTTGTCCTTTCTGAACCAGATGTCCCCCCTTACTTGTGTATGTCTTTCATTAACTTTCTTCAAAGAGAGCAACCTCTTGTTTCTTCTAAACCTGACTTGGAATCGATATATAATCCTCATATTAAGATTGTACAAGGCTAGAAATTTTGCAGAAATAAAGAATGTTTTAACTTTTACTGTTACGGAGGTTGATCTTCGATGCCCGATATCAGATTTGGTTTCTTTGGTTGAGTGTAGATTTGATGAGCCTAACTTTGTCAAGAGGTTGTGTGACATGTTGTTTAGAGTTTGTGCTGATGTTAATATGTTTGAATACGGCTTGGAGGTCTTCAATTATATGGCAAGCAACGGGTTAAAGATTGATCAGAGGTCTTGTAGTGTTTCTTTACTTGCTTTGAAAAGATGTGGTTAAATGGAAGCATGTTTGAATCTATTTGAAAAGATGCTCGAGTCCGATGTAGAAATTACGGTATATTCTTTGACGATTGGGATTGATGTGTTATGCAAGAGTGGAAAGGTTCAAAGGGCTAAAGATTTGTTTATTGAAATGAGTGCTAAAGGGGTTAAACCTACTACTGTCACTTAAAAGGGCTAAAGATTTGTTGATTGAAATGAGTGCTAAAGGGGTTAAACCTACTACTGTCACTTATAACGCACTTCTAAATGCATATACAAAGATAATGGACTTTGGGGGTGTTAATGAGATGTTGAAGTTGATGGAGATGGAGGAAACCGTTTACGATGTTGCTACGTATACAATCCTTATTGATTGGTATGGAAGTAATGGGAAATTTGCTCAAGCTGAGAAGTTGTTTGAAGAAATGCACGAAAGGAAAGTTGAACCAGATGTTCATGTTTATACTTCAAGTATTTGCTGGAATTGCAAAGCTGGAAGCTTGAGAATGGTGTTTATGTTATTTGATGAAATGCTGAAAAAGGGATTGCCGCTGATTTTTATATATATCGAGCTTTGATTGATGGTGCTTACAAGGCTGGGAAAGTGGAAGCTGCTGAAATATTGTTGAACGAAATGCGAAGTAAAGGGTTTGATGTTGATCATGTAGTATTTAATACTCTTTTTGATGCATATTGCAGAAGAGGGTTCATAGATAAGGCTTTAAAGGTGCTGGCTGTGATGGAAAAAAAGGGATTCATTGGGGATATCTTCACCTATAATATCATTGCTAGTGGTTTATCTAGACTAAATCGACAAGATGAAGCAAAAAGATTGCTACTTTCAATGTTGGAAAAAGGTTTGATGCTTAATGTTGTGAACTATACTACCTTGATCAACATGCATTGCAAGGAGGGGACTTTTGTTGAAGCAAAGAGGCTCTTTCGGGATATGGAGCAAAAGGGAGAAAGGCCTAATGTTATTACGTAAAATGTTTTAATTAATGGTTATAGCAAGAAAGGGAAAATGAAGGAAGCTTATGAGCTAAGAGAAAAAATGGAAGCTCAAGGACTGATGCCTAACCCATATACATACACATCACTTGTCCATGGTGAGTGTAAATTTGGTATGGTAGACGAGGCCCTGAAAATGTTCAACGAAATGCGTAAGAAGGATCTAATCATGCATGTGGTCCCTTACAGGGTAATGATATTGGGATTGTCCAAGGAAGGAAGATCATCAGAAGCTTTTAATTGTACGAGGAATGATTCGGGCTGGCCTCACACCTGATGAAAAAGTATATACTGCAGTTGCGGGCAGTCTTCACAAATCTTGACTGTAAATCTAAAGCGTTTGAAAGGATATCCACCATTCTACACCTCTGTTAGGTACGGTTCAAGGAAACCTTCGAAGCATTAAGAAGTGTTGTTTGATATTTGTTTTCCTTTATTATATTGCTAGTATTGTTGTGGCCCTCTGGATCCATGAAATTCAATGAATTCGTAGGATATAGCATGTTCTTGATATTCAATTCTCTTGCTGGATTATCTTACTATGCAATTTAATGGCATTGTCAAACTTATTGAACCTATCCCACGAAAGAACAGTAATCCAACTGTTTCCCTTGAAGATATTTGAGATATGAAGTCAGCCCCTGCTGAGCCGATACCATCGAAGATGATGTGGTTGGTGTCCTCGTCGCAAATCTTCGTGTTGATGGGTTTATAGAAAACAATGCTCCTGCAATGAACACGGTGAGAGTCTTCCTCCAATTTTTCAGTTGAAATATGAGTCTCACAATGTATGCTAACAAGAAGAACAATAAAATGAGAGAGCGAAAGATGAAAGATGAAAGATTACGTGGCTTGATGCAGAAATTAAAGAAGGTGTGCATTGGCTTACTGAGTTAATAAGTATCTGATATGATTATGCAACTGGTACGTGGGTATGTGCATGCAGGGGGACGCGTATATATGGGTGTGTGCATGCAGAGGAACACGTACGAGAGGACTGGGTCTTGTTGCTGGTTGCTGAAAACTAGTGTAGTGGGAGGATATTTCTTTATTGTTAGTTTCATGTTGTTAGTGCTTCCCTATCCTTGGGGTAAAGACAGGATCCTCTGTTCAATTTTTATGATATTTTATTTTGTCCCATAAATCTTAGCCATTTATTTATGTAGGTCTCGCATTAAAGAAGACAGGATCTTCTATTCAATTTTTATGATGTCTTATTCTGTCCCATGAATCTCAGCCATTTATTTATGCGGGTCTCACATTTATTTATACGAGACCCGTATAAATGAATAGCTAAAATTTAGGGGACAGAATAAGACACCATAAAATTAGACAGAAGATTCAGACTTTTAAGGGAGACAAGATCTAAATGCGAGATCTACATAAATGAATGATTGAGATTCATAGGACAGAATAAGATACTATAAAATTGAACAGAGGATTTAGACTCCTAGAGAGATAGAA
>JANZXP010000194.1:32633241-32649927 GCA_027576715.1 Erythroxylum flavicans | reverse complement strand
ATGTCTCACAATTATGTGTTCTAGCCGTATGTATAAGAGACGGGATTTACAACTATTGACTAATATATCTTCTCTGCTCAGGGAAGTTTTCCAATTGAAAGAATGTGAGAATTCAAGAGGAACACTAAGATCGCTAATAATGCAATAGGAAATGCTTTGAGTAACAATGTATGAATAGCAAACTCTGATCAATTCATAAATTGATGTTAGCTAGACCTCATGCTGCACAAAATTGCATTTCCAAAAAGCCAGAGATCAGGTTTCAAGAATGTACAAATCAGGGAACTAAATATGCTTGGATACAAACTAAAGTCAGATGCTTGTGTGTAAAAAAAACAATTGGTTATACTAATACTCTTACTCAATACTTGGAAGATCTTCACTGTTCTACCTATCTTCATATAGGCCGCATTGTACGCAGAATTAATGAAGAAATTGTTCAGAACATAGATTAGACAAGGTGACACTAACGAAAGGGACAGGATCTGGGTCAATGTTGAATCCAAAGTACTTTGCAATAAACTATGCCTGGCAGATCAAAATAGCTAACTTTCAGAGAAAACATAAATTCTATAATGCTCAGGTTCTCAACCCATCCAGAAAACAAGTTCTTATGATAATTCCTGTGGCTACTGGTGCATGAGAAGTAAAATGAAACATGGCCTATGCTCAAGTAATTTTCAGTGAAAATATATGGAAGAAGCTGAGACTTTACATTGATGCAGATAGTCTGTGTCTTGTTTCAGCAGAACCGGGGTTGTTGCCCATTGCTCCCCCCATTCCAAATTTTCAGCAACAGAAGAGCAGCAGCATCTGAGCTGCAAAAACATCAAAAAAGCAATTTTTTTCATAGGAAAAAGAATAGAAACAAGAAAGAGACAATAGTGAATGATTGATTTCTTCTCTTTATAGCTAAAGTTGAAGATGATGAGATATCATCATTCTTCACCAGAATGATTGAAAAGCAAGTTGCTAGTTTAATGAAGCAAAACTAGCAAGATGGTACTAACAAGATAAGAAAATTGGACATTGTTAAAGGTAAAAGACTCAAACTTTTCGACAAAAGCTTTGCAATAATCATGAACTTTGGTCATTATGCTTCATGAAACCAGAGAAAAAAGAAAATCATAATCAGCAGAATCAGGATGGAAACATGATCCATTTTCCAAAGAGGTGTCATCAGAGAGATAGAGAAAAGAAAAGTTGATGAAGCAAAACCTATGATGATGTCTGAAACTCTGGCCAATAGAAAGGTAATGGAGAAAGAGCATAAGACAGTTTGAGAGTATGGAATGAAGAGAGTGTCAATATAGACAAAGTAACTTCCATTCGAATTTTCCTATAGGAGTTGTGTTTGATTAATTTTAGTTCTCACCTACTCTTCCAATTTTTTTTTCTTTTTTCATCTTATTTTATGAATGTTCCTTTCAGATAGTTTCATATTCTTTTCTTGGTATTTTATTCCTAAGCAATCATAGTTTTTTTTTGGAAGTTACCTAAGCAATCAAGGTTGGCATGGTCTTTCTGCAAAGTTAAGTCTAACCAGATGTAGTGATTAAGCGTAGATTTTCTTAAAAGACCAACGTGCATTACTTGAGGTACTCTTGAGTATAATCATTTAATAGTGCTGAAGGTCCAAAGTTCAAAACTTTGAACGTTATTATGAAGTTTGGAAGACTTATCTTTGAATTATTGATTTGTATTGAATTTAATTGAGCCGAGTTAAGTTTAAGAGTCGATTTGAAATTTCATATCGGTAACATTTGATTATTTCATATGTTTTGTTCATGTCAATATGCTAATATTTTTTAATAAAAGTTTAAAAATTACACTTTCTTTTACCTATTTATTAAGAAACTTTTTAACCATTATTTAGAGAAAATGGATAGACATGCATTATAAGGCAAACCATCAAGAGAAGAATGGTAACTTTAACACAAAGCAAACAGATTAAGAATTCTTGCTATGACCAAAAAAACATGATCTTCATCAGGTTTCATTCTCCAAGAAAATTTGAAGTGAGGCATCATCATTATGTGGAAGTAGTTGATGGATTAGGTTAGTGAAAACAATCTGGTTTGGTTGATAGAAATGGATTGGGGAATAAAAGATGATCAAATGTTCCTTCTCAATAACCCAAATTTGGCACCATGATTACAGTGGTCTTAGTGTTGTTGAATTAGCAGAAGAAAACAGACTGATAATCCAATCCAACAGTCTAATTAGTTGAACACTTCCATTTTTAACCTGCAAGATTTTCTTCTGTCTGTTTAAGATTCATTACTTAGTCTTCTGATATAGTTTGGTTCTTATGTGCAATGAGAATGTGGCTTATCACACTTTCTTAATGCAAAAGTCATATTGGTTTAAGAGTGCTTTCAAAAGCTGTCTCACCAAACTACTGGATTTAGATTGGTCAAAATCATAATAAGCAGGTTTAGAAACACCAAGGTTAGGAAATAATTACTAATTAGGATTCACCAACATTATGGTACTATTTAGTTATTATATAAAATCTTGTATCATATTCCCTAATTGTGATCTGTTCTCGCTTTATTAATAAAATGTAGTATTGAAATTATTAAATTTCAATTTAATATCATTTTGTTGATACAAAAGAACTAAAATTAAATAATGAATTTAACTAAATAATATTAAAAAGAGATAAGTCAATTTAACATCGTTTTGTTGTTACGAATAAACTAAAATCGAACGATGAATTCAACTAAATAATATCATATTGAGGTTTCAAAATATAAGGATTGAAATAAAAATAATGTTAAATTATAAGAAAGTTCGGGCTTTTTTAATTTTTTTCTTTCATTTTCTATTAATTTTTTTCATTTTCATAACTCTAAAACGATGTAATGGAAATTAAAATTTTCAATAATACATTGTTTTAGATTAAAAAAAGAAAAAACTAATAAAATATATGAAATTTGCATAATCGAAAAAGGTAAATTACACTAACCATTTTCTTTTCTTTTCTTGTTCTTCTCCCTCATTTTATCCTCTCTTTTTATATCATACTTTGCATGCAGGCAAACAGGTCGATTATAGAAAAACTTAAGTAGTAAATAGTGTTGAAATGTATATAAGGCCCTGACTAAGCATTATTATCAGTAATAATCATTAAAAGGAACAAGCGTTAGCTTTGAAGCTTCAACTAGATCTAGACCAAACAAGAAGTTGCCACCTTGACAGATCGCAGATACCACTAAATATGTCTGTTGGAACCCACAAAAAAAAAAAAAAAGAAAGGTGGGACTTCTTTATAGTGACACAAACCTTGCACCTATCGCTACGTATCCTTCTGTTACTCCATCCCTCAGTTAGTATACCATGCATACATTAATCAACTGAAACATTGTGTATATATATACATACAAGTTTTGACAGGTGAAGAAGAATTGTACCGTAACAAGAAAAAATGGATAAACATTAATAAAAAAGAAAGAAGAACTTTTAATGTTTTTAACAACGGAAGAGTCGTGATCTGTACAGTATATTCGAAGCCAAGAAATGTAACCAAAGGTAAGACTTGAAGTGAAGATAAACCAGAGACTTTTTCTTATTCTAAACATCTGCACAACTTCCTTCTCTTCCTTTCTTAAACATAGTATGAACAGTTGAACTCATAAACTATTGATTCTGGTGAAACTTGGGTACATTACTTCTAAGGAGAGTATTACTGTTTCTGGAATTGCCAAATGTTTCAAGGTTTAGGTACTGTGTAATGGGGATGGTTGGCTGACTCAAAATGGATGAAGAAAAGGGAGGCATAACCATCCAAGGATTAGGGAGAATATGATTGTTTTCATCTGATAAAGTACAATGGGGTTGTTCATCTGTTTTGGTTGGCATCAAACTGAAAGTTTATGTTTTCATGGCTCAAAAGGGTAGGTCCTAGGAACCTTTGTTCTGGTAAATGTAATAATGAACACCAGAAGTAAATGCCCTATTAAGAGGCTTAATCTGGTGGGGTTACTTTAGGTCAAATATTTAAATCACAACTTAGTATTTAAAATTAATAAATAAATTCTTATCTTTATCTATATTGCCATAAATAAATAAAAAAGGTTGACCCCCAACCCCTCAGCCCCGGCCCATCAGGATATTAAGAGGAGTAAATCGCGAGATATGCCCTAATAGACCAAAAAACACCTGTTTCACGCAACTATTGTCCACAAAGAAGCCAAATCTACCTGTGCGGGGATTCAAACTCCCCACCCTACAATTTGCAGTTCGGGAAGATTTTACCCCAATCGTCCTTTTAACCACTAGGCTATGCCCCTATGGGCTATATTGCCATAAACTCTTTATAGATTGTGTACTAATGTTGGTTTGAGGGTTTAAATTATCTGCTAGCAAAATTGCCTCCTATACAAAATTTGTTTTCTTTTGTTATGAATCTTTAGTAAAGGTGGATATTGACTGATCTTCTTTAATAGTTTGATAAGTGTTATGTGATGGTGGCTTCTTATTTAATTTAACATTTGTTCAAAATGATATTAATAACATTATAATCTCTAATAAATTTTTACAATTTATATTATTTAAAATATAGATATCATAATTAATATATTTTACCAAAGTTTTACATCCATATGGACGATAGAGTTGGTAAAGTAGGGACATAAGGTTGAAAGGTCTTGTATTCAAATTCTGCTATTTATATTTTTTCTATTGAGCATGTCTTATAAGGTTTGCTTAGTACGAAATATCTTGTTGATATGATTTGTAGATTATTGTGTCAATTTGAAAGTTTACCTGATGCATGCCTAAAGAATATAATAACTGCAAGTTTCTCTGTTAAAAAAACTAAAGAGTATTTATTGTTATTTGTTTTATTATTTTTTCACCTTATTCAACTTAAAATACAAAATGATATATAAAAATTATACTTTTATGAAAATTTTGGGGTTTACTTTTGATGAAAAGGAAGAGTGAGATGATGTGTCCTAACACTATCGGTGAATGGGAACTTTTAAATGGTAATTATAATGTTCGCTTTAAGTGGATAACTCATGAGTATTGATAGCTTAGTCAAACTCATGAATGAGATGAGATAGGACCATCTCTTCTGCAAGCAACTAAGCGCGCAGGCCTCACCTTTATTGCTTCAACTTCAAGTCACTAATTTTCATTAATTAGAAGGCTATTTGTTAGTGATGTCAAAACAAGCCAGGCTCATCCGACTCGGCCTGGCTAAATTTTGGCTCAAATTAGTTGAGTCACAGGTTAAGTCGGGTCGACCATGTCGAGCCACGGTTAAAGTTGAGTAAGCTATGAACCGGCCTAGTCTGACCCGTGGCTCAACTGTTACTTCCAAACCAATAACGTTTTGTCAGAAACGACGCTGTTTTGAAATTTTTTAAAAAAAGTAAAAATGATGGGCCTAGCCGTGACCCTATCCCGGGCCAGGGGCAACCCGAACCCGACCCAGCTCAGTGATATCTCTACTATTCGTGGGTCGGTTAATTGATTTATTTTGTTTGATATTGGATTTTATTATGTTTTTGTGATATGACCTAATTTAACATTACAATTACAATTATATGCTTTATTTTTTATAAAAAAAACTTATATGCTTTATTTGGATTGAGCTTCAAAAGTTATTTTTAAGTAATCATAAGCAATGTTTAAAAAAAGTTAACAAATAAGACAAAAATTTTAAAGTTTAAAATGTTTAATCGATATTAGACCATCATAAAATCGGTTAAAAATTAGATAACATTAAAAATTTTAAAATATGATTCAAAAAAATTGTCTTTACATGTTGAAAATTTTGAAGTTTAATTACAAATTGTTAGATAAAAATTAATAGATTTATTTTGATTTGTAAAAATTAATTTGTTAAATTGACAAACTATTCAATTTTTAATAACAAGTGTTATTAAAATAAATCAAACTAAAATATTATATCGAACCAAAAAGTTAATCGGTTCAAAATTTTTACAATTAAATTAGTCGAATTAATTGAATTTTTTAATCATTAATAATAAGTTAAATTAAACTTGATTTAAAATTTAATCAAACAAAATCAATCGTAAAAATCCAATTTCAACCCAACCATCTGACATTTGGGTTGGCTTTTTCAAGTCCTCATCTTCACTTGAGGCTCGATTGTTTTTTTAATTCCTATAATTTCATATATTATTATCGTAATCTTAAATTTTTAAAAATATCAATAAACTTTTATGATATTTATTCCTTACTATTAATTTTCGCTACAAATTATAATTTTTGTTAAAAATTAAAATTTTGTTATAAAATTAAAATTATAAAACAATTATTAGTAATTTTTATAAATTAAGTGCTATATTTAATAATATATATCAAACCATAAGAATCTAACGAATTTACCTTTTTTTTAACTAAACTAAACCCTAATCACGATCACGCATAATGTCGTGTTACATAGGCTTATTCTTAGGTCCTCATGAAGGAAATCAAGCGCATTTCAAGAAACAATAACTGGACGTTACAAGTTCCTTGGACAAAGCATTTATGAATTATAACAACTGGACCAACTTCATCTGAATTATTTAAACAGGAGTGGTAGTTGAACAATGACAAGCCTGCAGCTTCAAAATTTCACTCCAATTTGCAAAAACAAAAATGGATAGAGGAACATCTACTTGTACAGGAATCATTCACTTTCAGTTATAAATGGAAAACTTAATTTGATCTGTGCTTCAATCTTTTCATCTCATGGTCTTGGCAGGAAAGTAGATGCTTACTGGGATATATGAGGTTGGTGCATTTTGACCCAAAGCCGGAGTGCTGGCAATGTAACCTCAAAAGAACTTGGAGATGGTCATGCCCCCGGTGGCTTCTGCTTCATATCTCAGGGTCTGAACTCTTTTCCTCTTTCGGGGGAGCAAATTGCTTGCTAAGCTGAGATTTTGTCCATGGATCCAAAGGAACTCTCTGTGGTTGTTGAGGTGTAGGAGGTTTTGACTGCCTAAGTTCATTTTCTCTGTCGATAAACCTGCTCGTTTATGGAAAATATAGTTATAGAATCTAAGTGCGGTGCATTCATAAATGTCAATCTAAATGACAGTTTTAGTCTGATTCAAAGAAAGCTTGTTTCATATATGGATAACGTACCCCTCAAATTCAACTTAATTCATACAAGGTGACATGGTTCTTCCAAAAGAAAGATGCTAGGATCCTTAGACAAACTTGATTTTGAATTTTTTGGAATCATATCCGATAAAGGACTTTCGGCTAAGCATTTGATTGAAATCACCATGACACAGCAACATAACACTATGCTGTAACTACCATTTATTAAATGACAAATTGCTAGAGCAAGATGAAGCACAAGCATGTCTTAGAGGAAAAAGATCTCAAGTTGATATAGAGGTCTTACTCAATGTAGGCCATCGGTGCAGCATCGCCAACCCTTATGCGAGTTCGGAGCAGTCTTGTGTACCCACCTGCTCTATCCCTGTGAGGCATAACACGAAGTCAAATTTGAACATTGTTTAAAATGGTCAGACGAAAGGAAGAAAGAAGCAAAAGACTTACTTGTAACGATAAGCTAGCTCTGTAAAGAGCTTGTGAAGAACATCATCCCCTCTCACAAAGCCCGCGGCGCGCCTAGCAGCACAAAGGGTACCCTGTGGTTCTTTCAGGATAAAATAAGTTTATCATGAAGGAACATAAGTATTAAAATATAAAGCTCCTATATAAAGGCTCTAACTGTTTCAAAAAAATACTTCATACTGGAAAATATCTTCACAATAAATTTTTCGATCTCTTCGGTTTTGTAAACGCAGATTTTTTGCCGTCCAAGTTTGTACGACAATGGCTCACTGATTACACTTGCTAGATCTAACGAAACTACGGTCACTTCCATCAATGTAATTAGGATGTATTACAGTCACTAGTTCTACAACTAAATCAAAGCACTTTGTTTCCCAAAGTTTTGAACATTTACAACCTATCTTCTAAATATTCTCAATTTTTTTGAAAGGATACAAGCTAAAATCAATACCAGATTTAGAACCATCACTTTCCTTTCTAGTTGTCCTGTTTTCCTTCAATGACTCGTAACTTCAATTGAAGATTAAATTATCACAAGAAGACAAGCTAATCACATAACTAACTGGATGCACGCACTAACCTCTTTTCCCAGTTGTACCATATTATCAGCAAGTCGTCGAATCTCTTTGGCCTGAAAACATCACTAAGTTCCATCAAAGTTAAATCAACAATCTTTTTTTTCCCAATTACAAGAACAGTAGGAAAATTCAGTAAGAAGAATTCCTATGAAGTGAAAGCAAAGTCTAACGTCAGATATTCTACAAAGGTTAAAACAAAAAAAAGGGAAGAAAGAAACCCATAAAAGCAATCTTATCAAAGCAACAAAAATCCCAATGGAAACAGAAAACACTTTAACTATTTAATGCACAATGCATGAACAAAACCTCTAAGAACTGGACAAAGCACAAAACTAGCAACCTTCGCAACAGTAGTTTCGATGCGCTCGTGCTTCACTAACTGGGAAACCATTGTCCTACAAATTAAAACACGAAAACAAACAAAATCAATAGAGTCAAGAAGAATCGATGAAGCACAAATCAAACAAAACCTCAGATAGAGAGAGAGAGAGAGAGAGGGAAAATTAAAGAGAGAGTGAGAGTTGAAAGAAGACCTAAGCATGGACATACGGTGACCAGTAGGTCTACTCAGCTTTCTGAATTTCGTCATTTTCAGGCAGAGAACGAAGAAAGGGACGATTTTGATCTCGCAAAGCAAAGCAAGAACAAAAGTCGATGCTAAACCCTAGTGATTTTCATTGGGAAGGGACTTGAATGCAATTAAAATTAATTGAAGCACTGAACTGCAAGAAAATAATGAAAGGCATCTAGGGCTTGATCTTGACCCATATTTGAAGCCCGCTTGTTAATTTTGGGTTAGGCCTAATCCTGATCTTGAATATTTTAAATTATTTTGTGGTAATAATCCCTTCCATTCTTAGAAATGGCAAAACCGCCGCGTGTGTTTACTGTGATCTACACACTGAGACAGAACAAAACAAAAATTTATAGACAGAACTGAACAAAAATTAGAGATAGAAAAGTATTTAATTGTAATGGACAAAACAGATAAAAATGTGTCTCGAGGATAAAAATGTGTTTGGTAACAGAAATGTGTTTCGTTGCAGTTGATAGAATATAGAAAATAGTGTCGATGACCAAAGTACCCCTGCAGTATAGTATGATTGGAAATATGTAATTCATTAATTATTTCAAAACGAATGATTTGTATTAGTATTTTTTAATTGTATTTATAAATAAGGAATTAAAAAATGAGAAACCTAAAAATAGGGGTATCGAAATATTGAAAAGCAAAAATTTCTTATAAGTTAACAATAAAATAAATTATGTAAATATTTTTATAATTGTATCAATATTCTGTATTTGTGTTTTTTAATTATAATGAAATAAAATGAAGAACCTAAATATTTAATGAAATGAGAAACCTAAAAATTTAATGGAATGAATTATTAAATAAAATATTTCTACAAATTAGAAATTCTAATTCATGAAATTAAATCCAATTTATCTGAATTAAATTTTACATTTGACTCATTACAAATTTAATAAATTAGATTGAATCAAACCCATATAAATTAAATATTTAGTGATAATATATTTTTTGAAGAACTCGTACATTTTCATAATCATATATGTACAGGAGAGTATCAAAAGCCTCCCCTTGTTTTGTGCCACCTGTTGTAGTGGAGCCCCTGGTTTGTCTCTCTTTTCTTGCACCTTTCACTTCTTGCTTGTAGCCATTCGTCAGCTCTAGATATGGTGGAATCCTAAGTTTCAGCTTTCATGGACTTTAGTACTTTATATGTATAGATACATAGTTCTTGGATCACACAAAATCTACCTTGGATGGCTGATTCCAGTACCAATTTTATTACTTTTTTAAACATTTATTCGGCTCTTTTTTCTCTGTAAATATGGAAAATTAACAGATGATGGTTTAAGGATGATAACACCATCCAAAAGTTTGATCATTTGGATATACTTATGATGGTTTAAGATGATAATACCATCCAAAAGCTTGACAGCTGGATCTGCTTGTGCTTATCTGCAGACAAAAAAGAGCCAGATAAATGTTTTTAAAGTAATAAAATTGGTAATTAAATGAGCCATCAAAGGTAAACTTTGTTCTTGAGGCAGCGGCACAGTTACACCTCAAATCTTGGAAAGATTTCAGCTTGTCACAGTAGCAGGATTGTAACAGTTGATGTTTCTGCAAAATTCCCAAGGAACGCAGATATGGTCGACAAATCCCCATCCGAGTTCTAAATCTCGTTCAAGCAATTGGAGAACTACATATTCAGGTTTGTAGTCATATGGTTGTTTAAAGATCAACCTAAGCTCGAATATTAAAGCTGTAAATACCGTATCGGATTTCATATTAATGAATCCAAATGTGTTATTTTGGACTTGGCGTTTATCAAAACTAAATTCAGGTTATTTGATTAGTACAAGTCAACAACAATTAATACCCATGTTAGAAAACTGTCTAGACAAACCAGAACCACCAACCAAATCTCTTCTCTTGGGCTTAACCATTGGAGGCACCCAAATGCTGAAACCATGTCCTCCATTTTTAGATTCTCCATCATCTCTGGTGTGGCTGATGGTCGTTTTAGCAGCAACTTTGGTGCACCCAGATAGCCATTTGGACTCCATGTAAGTGCTAGTCCTCCACGGAGGTACATGAAGACCTCTGTCTCTAAGTGACTGTTTAGCAGCAAAGCAAAGCACAGAGATTATCTTCATAAGCTTGTTTTCATTTCCTACAAATACGGATGGTAGTGTGTCTGCTAGTTCTTTGTAGGACTTTGTTGGTCTTGCCAGTTCAAATTGAGACTTGAAGTCTATATCAACTATTAGCCTCGGTGTATAGTCATTCTCAGCTTTGGACACAATCTCAATGTACTCATAATCACCTGTTAAATCCAGAAAATGCCAGATTGTATAGAACACAAATCAATCACAAACATTCCAATTCTTGTTGAACCTTAAATGAACAAAGAAAATATGAGAGACCCACCTGCAGGACATCCCAAGGAAGTGACACAAGAGGTGTGACAAATGGAAGCGTTAAAGCCATCCATTTTCAACTTCATGACAAGCCATTTCTTCAGAACAGTTGTCTTCTCAGAATCCATTTTGTTTCTCATGTGCTTCAACACCCTCCCAAGAACTTTACGCTCAGGTTCTATCCCAGTTCCAAGTATCTCCTGGAAAACCCCAAGATCACAAGAAAAATCCCATTAAAAACATACAAAATTATCATCCAGGAACACCCAACAACTGCAATATCAAGAGTACCTGCAGAGTGGAAACTTTAGCTTGATGGTTAATAGAATGGAACTCTAAGGAGGAACTAGGAAAAGGGGTAGCTGATGATTCTGATTCCATGAAGTCATGCACCATCTGAACCAGTCTGTCCTCTTCTAAACTTCCCATCCTTTCCTGGGGTTTGAAGAAAAAAAGATGGGTTCTTCTTATTTAAATCTTCTAGTCTCTTCCTGTGGCTTGCTGGTTTATATGAATTTTTACAGCTTTGATATGATGAAAGATGAGGTCATATTATGATCTGCTACTGTAGAACAATTTTCACTCGGCACTCTTTGCAAAACAAACTAGAATTATCAAAGAAGAATATACTTCAAAGGGATTTGAAAATGAAACCATAAAAGCTGGCATCCTCTCCAAACTCCACTAATAAAGATCTGAGCTTTCATTAATGGTGTTTAAAGATAAAATCATGGTGATAGAACCAATTTAAGAAAACGGTACAGTGACTTGTCTTCCAAAGGGACACTTGTCAGCTACTTAGGAGGTGAAGAGAGGATCAGTGTCCTTTTGTGCAATGATGGGTCTGCTCTGCACACACTTTTAGTGCTCAAGATGGTGACACCAAGGTATTGGGAAAACTTTGTTCAGGTGCTTCAGCAAGTCAATCTTCACGAGGCATTCATCATTCATGCGAGCCAACTCACACATTGGCTGGCCCATTGGAGGAGTCATAGCCTCATAGGGGTTGCTCTATTTTGCTGGTAAACTTAATTCTTTATGTTCTTGAAAATATAATAAAATAATACGGGATCAGATTTAGTATTGAATTAAGTTTTGCTATAGTATTATATCAGTATTGGTTAATATCAGATACCGTTTTTAGTAATTTTAAGTTTATAAAATAGTTTTAAAAGTTTTTAAATTTTACAAAATAGTTTATTAGTATATTATGCAATTGTTTTGTATACTTTACAAGATTATACCAACCATATATCCAAAAATTATAATGATAAATAATAATCACAATTAATATAAAATAAAAATAAATTTTAGATATTTCACATGTAAATAATAGCCACAATTAATATAAAAAAGACAATCATCATCATACAAATATAAAATTAAGAATAATACAAAGTATTTAAAATAATATAATAATACAATTCTATCATTTTAATAAATAATAATTATATCAAAGCATCCAATAAAAAGAACAATAAATATTCTTAACTCTCAAACTATTACAATTTACAACAAGAGTTTGTGATGAAGAAACAATCAAATAGAAATTAAACCTGAAACAAAAACATTTACAATCACGTTACATATATAGAATTTAATATAATCATCAAATATAAGTAAAATTAAAAGAAGAGGAAAAACAAAAACTTAGAATGAAATTCAATCGTCTACGAGAGGATACTCGCTATAACTGCACTAACCTCAGTTATTATTTGGTACAAAATTGTCATCATTGAGAGAAACTTTATCATCATTATCATTCAAATTTAATGCACCAAATGACATGTCAATGCTTTCCCATCCAAGATTATCTTCCAAGTCATTGACATCTACCAAATTCGGTTATTCAGAAACCCAATCCGTCGAAAGATCAATATTATCAATAGCAATTGAATCAATTGAACTACTTGTACTATTAAGACTCCTAATAAACAATAAAATTTAATTATTAGAAAATTATAAGAAATTATATCGAAATTAATAATAATAATAACGTACCTTTCCTAAAGCTTTAAATTGTAACGAACAAAAACAAAGTCATTCAATCTCTTATCCTTCAATCATTCATTTTTTTGGAGTAGATAAATTCAAATGTGCTCCAATTTCATTCACAACCTATTGCGCTCGTACATTGACTTAAAATCTGAATTGCAAACCTTTTCAATTCTGGAACACCATTTCTGAATTAATCCCACCAAGAAACTGTAACAAAAGTAGCGTTATAAAAAAAATAAATTATTAATTAATTTCAATAAATAAAAAAGAAACAACTAATACCTAGAGAAAGTTTTCCTCTTTGTTTAATAGCAATTGACATTCCAAAACTCCTATAAGACAACTTATAAAGCTCCATTTATGAGCTTACGAGATCTTACATCGCGTCAATGCTAAAAATTGTTGTAATAGTTAAAAGCATTCCTCTATTAACTTCAGCTTGCTTAGTAAGATCCAGTCTAAAATATATATTAGGATTCAAAAATACCCCAGTTGCAAACAACGGAGAAGAAAGTTGTCTTTCCCTTCTCTCATTAATGATGGAAATATATGATTTGTACAAAGAATACCTATGTTTCAGATTGGCCTTGATTACTTCCGTCGCTCTCTCTATGGCATCAAAAAATAACCCGTTGTTGACTTTTCTTCACTATCAAACAATCGAAGCACCCTCACCAAAGGCTCACAAACTCGAATAATAAATTGACATTGAGACCAAAATTCTCTATCTTCCATTATAATTTTACAAACCTCCACTCCAGCATTAGACCTAGCATGCTGAGATACAATCCACTTACCACTTGTAAACATTTGTCTTACCTCTTTCTTCAACGTAACAAAAAAATGAAGTGATAAGAAATTTGTTGCAAATCTTGTCACACCAGGATGACATAAATTCCTACAATTGGTAAATTCCTTTCTCATCAAATTTGATACTCATACACGATTATAAATGAATTTTGTTATCTTTTTAGCTTTCTGCATTGTTTTACCAATAACAGGAAAATACCTAGGATCTCCTATATTCTCCATCATTAGGTCAATGCAATGTGCAACATAAGAAGTCTATAAAAAATTTTAATTATTCTGCAACCTTTTTCCTGCCGTTTTATAAGAGGAATCATTGTCAGCAATAAACTGAACAATGTTTTTTTGGCCTTACTTCATTCACAACTTAATCAAATATCGTAAACAACGTCTCAGTATTCCTAATAAGACCAGATGCATCAATAGATTTGAAAAACATAGAGTCATTTATAAAATAAACCAAAAAATTAATAATAGGCTCTTATCTCCTATTTATCCAACCATCACACATGATTAAACATCCATAAGTAGCCCAATTCACTCTTTTTTTTGTCAAATAACTTATAATTTCAAATATAGAACAACTAAAAAATTTACCTCTTAAGTCATCAACCAAAAGACCTTTGTATCCCGAACCATAAGAGACTATTGCATCCATCATAAGTTGATAATAATAAAACTGAGAAGCATTGAATGGTGAACTTGTATCATACCACCATCTAGCTATTACCATATCAACATTATGAGTTGCATCTCTTGATTGCATTGTACTAAATTGTTCGTGGTGCAAAAAAATTAGTCTGCCTTCTTCTCTTCCTCACATCAGGTCCAGGTACTTCTTCAAGGGCCTAGGATAAACACTACTAGTACTGCTACCACCACTATCACTACCACCTTCAACATTTCCACAATCACCACGAAAACTAGAAAATGAACTTTTACTACTAATTTCAAAATTCAACCATTCTCTTCTATCTTTCTCATGTTGATATTCTTCAAGCAATGTTTTCATTTGTCACTTCACATCATGACTTACTTTTTTACAAGGTTTACATCTCCCTTAACCTTAGCTAAATTTTTTTTCACTCGGGTGATTCCTCCACTTTTTAAATGCTTGTTACAAAATAAATAAATCGTATGATTTTTCATACCTGAGACCAATGCAGCATGAGTCCAAGCTGGATCATTAGTTCTTCGTGAAGTGGTTTAATTAGGAGTAGTTGAACTTCCTTCCATTTATCCGTAATACTGTAAGAAAACATGAAGATATTAGTTTTGTAAGAAATTACTTTTTTAGTAGTTTCATAGCGTCAAGTCCTTCATGAGGCAATGCAGTTTAAATAATGTCTTTAACTCTTTATATTAAGCCTAAAGAAGTAAAGATTCATGAAACTAGAGTAAAATTCAGAAATAGATAGACTTTTTTATTAAAAAGTAGTAAATTCATGCTAAATTTAAAATCGAAGTACTATTCAAAGATTTAAGATGATGGCTCAACAAATCCAAAAATTCAAGGCATGACTTAAACATTCTTAACTTCACCTTCATCTTTATTCTTGTTTTTTAAGGAATATGATTATTGTCATTGACATATCTTTATAAATCGTTGCTTTTAATAAATATCTTGAAATATAATGCACAAACTGAGTGATTTTTTTCATTAAGATGAACTAAAAAACTTTCATACTTATTTGAAGAGTTAATGCCAAAGTACTGTTAATGAGATAAAAATGGAATAATCAGAAAATTAGATTTTGAATATGCAAAGACTATGAGATGGACTAATTTTAGGATAAATAAAGGTTGATATGTAAGAGACTTGAATCTTTAAGGAGATGGACTAATTTTGGGATAAAAATTAAAGACAACTTAAAGATATAGAATAATTACAATTACAAAAGTTCCTATTCGACTTCCACAAGACCACAACCGAATTATTATTATACTAAATTAATTACCAATATCTAAATATCATTTCAATAATTTTAAGATTATATCGATTAATTATTTACTTTGAATTCTTTCCAATTTACATTTTCGGTTTGTTAGTTTTAAGTTAAGTTGAAACTTGAAAGTCTTTCTAACTTTTAAATCATTCATCATAAAATCAAGTTGAAACTTGAATTGAAAGTCTTTCTAACTTTTAATGCATGTTTTCAATGACCAAAAAATTTAACATAAATCAAGTAATCAATTATCAATAACCGAATCATAAATGAACCAAAACCATACTCCTTTCATTCAATTCAACTTCAAATCTAATCTATTATCCAACTCCAACCAACGACAAATCACAAATGCTTTACAATTTCATTCCAACTTTCCATTCACAATCACAACACAAATGCAATTAATCAGAAAAATTCAACAGAAAGTGAAAACGCACCCAAACAAAAATTCACAATCGGTATTATTCCAGATCGGGTCAAGTAGGGTTTAGATCTAGGTGTTATTCCTAAATCTGACAATTGCAGATGCATGGGTGATAGAGGAGAGCAGACAATGGTAACGTGATGCGTTGGTGGTTCTCGTGGACGAAGGTTGAAGGCTGATGAAGGTCCGGATGAGGCTCGGTGGCAATGAGTTCGGGTGGTGGAGGAAGATCCGAAAATGATCGTTAGAGAGGGTTCACGTGGTGCACTGCCGGAGAGCTAGGACGTAGGAGTGCCACCAGAGATGGAGAGGAGAACAAGAGAAAGAGAGAGAGGGTGGAGAGGTCGAGATCGTGAGATAGACAGAGGATGGGATGAGCTTGAAAGAGAGACAAAAAAAATGAAAAACTAGAGGCAAGTGCAGACAC
>JANZXP010000194.1:32621709-32633141 GCA_027576715.1 Erythroxylum flavicans | reverse complement strand
TAATTATTTTTTGTTTTTGCAAAAAGGTCCTCAATTTTTATTAAAATTACAGTACTGACCAGTATATGACTAGTATTTTGAATACTGGAAAGTATTTGGTGAAAACATACGGTAGCAGCCTGTACTAAATATAACGATACTGTTCCGTTTTCTAGCCGGTACGGAACGATATTCGATACATTCGTTTAAATTTAGCATTTTAAACCAAATGTAATATAAATTAATAAATAAATTTTCAGTTTATAAAAAACTAAATTTAAGTTTAAATTTTTAATAAATTTAATAAGTGGTAGGTAAATAAATAACATTTTTAAAAAAATCTAGAAAGGTGACATCTTTCTTATCTAGAGTCAGGAGATGGCGGCGGCCTCCTTTGTACTCAGAATGTAATCATGATTTGGCATTTCGAGGAGGAGTTAACAGAAACGAGAATGAATGTGACTTTTTTTTGTTTATATTAATTTATTTTTATTTTAATAGTTTCATTATTTAGTTTTATTCATTTTCTAATCGTATTAATTTTAATAAAAAATGTTTTTATTAGTCTTTTTATTGGTAAACTTACAAAAGTTGTAGAGTAATTGAAAAATATATAAAAAATTTTAAGATAGAATTAACATCAAACAATTTGTTCACTTAGATTAAATAATAAAAATATTTCAATAGAAAGATAAAATTAAAAAATTAGGATGAAATTAGAATACATATATAGTCTCTCAATTAGTTAAGAATAAAGCTCCATATTACTGTACCTCTCCAAATCTCATGTCTTACTAAGATTGCTATTGAGTATTGTTGTTGCTGTAAACACAAACACATACATATAATTGATCTGCACACAAATTTGAATCTGATCAATTTAAACTTTAACTTATTAACTCCAGTACAGGTCCACTAACCCGGACCAACTTGCTATCCCTACTTACCATGAACTTTCCTGTAAACTTCCAAACATCCATCAAAAGCATCCAAAACATTTCTCATTTGAAGAACAGAACGCTAAAAAACATGTTACTAATATTCAACACAGATGAGAAATGCCAAGAACATAAAAGAGGCCAGGACCCCTCATTGAAGTACTCATTCACCTTGATGCCATTTTGACTGAATTAAGAAACGTATTTCTGTATGAAAGAGCTGATACCATAGTAAATATGAAAAAATAGTAAATTGAGTACTGTCAGGAACTACTGAAAAACCAGTATTCACAAGGTCGAATTCTGGAGATGACAAGGTATATGAAAAGAGATTGAATGAATTGTACTATGGTATGGATTGATGATCCTGTAAAGCTAAACTGATTAGGTTACACAATTTGGATCAGATTATGTATCAAGCTACTGAGCACAATATCTATACAAGTAACATAAAAATTCAGACAGAGAAGATGAGAAATGAGAAATGTAATGTAATGGCAGTTACTATTATAATACCATTGAAACTAGTTGGAGGCACTGAAAGTAAAAAAGTCATCATGTGAACCGAGAGGGTTGCATTGAAAAACCTGTGTGACAAAAAGAGTTTCCTGTAAATATTTGAGGCAAGCCAAAACTTGTCCTAATCATGTAAGGGAAAAGACTTACGCCTCTCTATTTTCCTCTTTGCCTCAAATAGGAAAACTTTACATCATAAATTACTATAAATGATCAGTACAATGGAGAAATCTAAATTTTTTTAATCAGTAAGCTGTGAAATAAATTCTTGAATGAGAAGAATCTAATCAGGATCTACAGTTGCATCCAAGTTCTTCAGGATTGTTAGTCACTTTCTATTGGTTATCTCAGACAAAATGTTGCGTAGGATATTCATGCTCGTATCCATTATAATCATAGTATAGCCTCTCCCCTTTACCAATATCACGAGTTGCGACCAAAAAGACCCGGCATTCACCATTCACACTGTACCTCACACACTTACAATTCTGCTTCTTCTTACCATCCCTGCACAAAATTGGATATGATTTAACCATGAGACAATTCATACTAAATTGACTCTTGCATTATTTTTTGGACAAAAAATAACGTAGAGTTTTGGAGATGAAAGAGCTGAGGGATAAGGCTGGACCAGTGCTACAAAACATGAAGCATGACTCAGAAAAGGACTCTAACTCTGGGAGTAATTAGAATGCCCTTCCATGACACCTATATCTTTCACTTATTAGCATTAAGGAGAGTAGGTTATGCAGGCTTACGGAGTATGATTGTTAATGCCATTGATAAATCGAGCAATATTTCCACGTTTATCAGGGCAGATGACAAGGCTGTTAGATGGGTCTTTTGATAAAAGAAGTGTCATCATACTATCACAATCGTCATGTTCACGATTTCTAATGTAATCCACATCGCCAGTGTATTCTGCTATGAATGTCATATCCTTTATTTGGCCATCTGCCTCAACTGTAAATCTGCAACACAAAACAACTTCGAACCGACTCAATTATGCAGAGACCAAATAAAGCGTTACTAGCACTTCAAATAGGTTCCAGTACCCTTCACATGAATCAAAAACAACTATGAGGGGAGGGCATTCGCCTCTTCTGTACATGGCTCTGCACTGTTCTAATGTCTCTGTGTCCTCCTTTGTTAGAACCTAATGAAAACACCCCATACTGACTGGTAATTGATGACATCGAAATGATCTTGAATGAAAATAAGAATAATAAGTATTAAGTTCATACCTGCATACCACCATCTTCAAACATTGCTTGATTGGCTGATCTCGGAGCCATGCCAATTAAATAGGTCAGATCATCACTAAATTCCATGTGCAACGTTGTTAAAGCAGTAGCAAGGGTGCCCATTTGTTTCAGCCTTCTAGCAGGATCTTCCGATGGGATATATGGCAGTAGTTTCCGCCTTTTCTTTTGATAAACTAATGGTCCAGAACGTTTCCGACGCTTTCGAGTTTCTTCAAGTCAAGAGAAGCAAAAGAAAATATTTGAGTTAGGTATTGAAAAATTAGTTAATGAAAAGCATAAATTGGAGACTTCAGGGAACTGGTATATCAAACAAAGCACAAAAACACTTAATAGCAAAATGAATTTAACACAATACTAGTTCAGCATTTTAAGGTTTGTTTTGTCTTAACAGAACATTATACTCGTGGAAGCAAGATCAGTAACAGAATACAAGGTTTTGAACATGCAAGAAGGCATGCTAATACTAAATAATAAGCCCAATATCTATGCTACTTTTCTTGATTAGTGGCAATTCCAAAAAGCTAGTACGAATCACAATAAAACTAAAGTTCCCCGTTAACTGCCCATATGCAAAGTGAAAGAACCCTTGTCAATAAGTTTTTATCATTTATGTTAGAATTCATCTCCAAGTACACTGTACAGTGACTCAGCAAAAATTACTTAATTAGATGGGAAAAAAAAGAAAAGCAAATAATAGAAACGATATTATTATAGAATTGCATGGAAAGTTCATGACAGAAAAAGAAATAAACGAATGCAAGAATAGATCTCCCCCAATTCATGAATGGACAACTAGGTGTTCAACTAAGAGCCCAACAAAGAGCCAAGAGGGGCAAGAGGCTCTTTCTATGTGCCACCTTGGAATTGTATGTTGAATTTCAAGGGGTCTTCTTGCACTGCTTCTAAATCTAGTTAAATGGTAACTAGAGACTATGAAAAAAAAATTCAGCTTTTTATGTTGTGGAACTCAACTAGCCAACTTGGTTTGTACAAACTTTGCTGCCTTTTAAAATAAATAATCAGCTTGGAGCAAAGAGATAGGGAGTCCTACTCAGGTTCTGCATAGACGTGCATATTAAAATGCACATGCTTATATGTCTTTCTACTCACATAAATGACACTCTTCATTGAAATATACAATTTATGGAGCTTTCCAGAAAACGTATATCCGTACTGCTGAAATATGTTATATTCCAATATGAGCCATGCACTTTTTTAGGATATGGAGTTAGTTTACGTGTTTTGTGATATCTGTCAAATGTAAGGACACATTCCTGAAAGCCACCTCAGAGAAGTATAACAAACTATTAAATGCCCTAGCACATAAAGATACATTTTAGGTGATTTTATTGGGTGGCTTACAATCAAACATCAACATCATGCTATTTGATGCGTTAGTTGCTTCTAAGAATCCAAACTAATTGATATATGTCATATATGGACACTAATTAAATTGTCCAACATAATCAGACATCAGAAAAGCAGCATTATTAAAATTGAAAGTGCAACAAAAAACAATAGCAGAAGGTAGACTATTAATCCCTAAAAACACCTTAAGCACTTAATACTTTATCTAGCTTAAATTTGCACATAAATGCCAAATTTGGTGATTGCTCATGCATCTTCAGAAAACTAAGCCTCATGTCTTATGCCAACAGCTTTGCATCAGATAGTAAGACCCCAAAACCTGCTATCAGGCATTAATTACGCAATTGACTGAGCATGATCAGTATAAAGTTGGCATCCTTATTGACATGTATGCTTACATATTGTTTTCTTCTAAGATGCAATAGATGGCTATCACTATTCACTACAGTCAAAAGTTAATACAAGGCGTAAAAACAATCATGTTTCAGTGAACAAGGAGGAATGCATACTAATATAAGATTAAGACTCTTGATTCTCAGTTTCTCACATTGCTCTTCTGAATACATAGCTCATTGAAATTTCATGTTTACTAATTGCAATTAAAGGTCTAAATTATCACAAATTTCTAGGATAAGAAACTTAAGTTCTTGATTAAAGCAACCACTGAATGACTATTATATTCACTTCTCTGTTTGACATTAAATTGAATCTATCAAATGTTTGTTGTTCTCTATCAGAGAGGGATAATAATTTTCATTAGTGTTGTGTTATTGCATTGGTGTTCTCATACTTGTTTGAAATGATTTTCTAGCCAGAAGTTGAACGAGAAGCACATTAACTTGAGTAGAAATTGGTTTGCACGAAGCCTGAAACAGTTTCAGTAATAAAACATCAATAGAATCAACAAATGAAAAACCAAAACAAACAGAAACATGAAAGAAGAAACAAAGCCACAAAACAGTAATGATAAAGAAATTCACCTAGAGTAGACCTCCATTTCTCTTTCTCCTCAATGCTCTTTTGAATCCTAAAGAAGTCAATTATCTTCTTCTGCGAAAGCCCTAAAATTCAACCAAACGAACCTACATTGTCAAAATTTTACATCTCCAGAGGAAAAAAACCAAAAATTTTCAAAAGAAGAACATTCACCGAGAGACGAAACCAATAAATTTCCCCTACTTCTTGCTGGTCGCTGACCGGAGCATTTATGACAAAGCCACGATCCAATCGGAATTCTAGCGACGATCGGCCTCAGGCACTTCATGTGAAATCCTTTATCGCATTTATCACACAACAGCAGCTCGTCCGGCCGGTCGCCGGAGCCGCATTGTTGGCAGCTAATGCTGTTGTAGTCAGCAGGCTCCGCCACCGCGTAGCGCGCCGTGGCCAGTATCTCCGACATCGATTTCAGCTTCTTTGGCGGCGGCGACGGCGGCGGAGATGGTCGTCGAGGAGCTAGGGTGCGCCGGCGAGACCCTGAGAATCCCCGAGCAGCCGCCGTCGCCGCCTCCGTCGAGGAGGTGGTGGAGGCCGTAGCCATCGGAAATGTTGCACTAGAGAGATAAAGGAGATGCTAGAGAGAGAGAGATAGCTGGAATTGCCTTTTTTCTGTTTAAAAATATACTTTTGTCTGTTCAGGTTTTTTTTTCCAGAGGACCAGAGAGACGAGACAGTTGCTAACGTGCGCGGCTTGTGCGCACGGAATTTCATGTGCGCCTTTTGCGTTTGAAGCCGTTTTTGGTGTAGAATGACCACAACGACCTTTGAATAAGTTTGTACTTTAGATTTTAGAGAAAAGTATTATCATTCAACTTAAATTCAATATCCCTTTTTTTTTTTAAAGCAAAAATTAAATTTAGATTTTCTCAAAAATATGTTAGAAAGAAGATTTTCTATTTAATATTAACTTATCAAGAAGTGATTAATCCCTACCGCAAAAGGGAAAATGCTTTAATTTAGTACCAAAATTACAAATTTTAACATAGGATGACAAAATCAGCCCAGTCTGTTCTTGGCTCAGGTTGGCCAGGTCTTGGGTTGACTACGGACCAACCATAGTTGACTCGGGCTGTTATTTCCAAAACAACATTGTTTTGAAAATTTTTTGCTTAAAAAAATAAACGTGGCTCAACTTGGACAAGGAGCAGCCCGGGCGTAATCCGACCTATTGACATTCCTACTCAGCTACTTCCAAGTATTACATTACAATTATGTAAATACATAAGTTTTAGAGATGACAACAGGCCAAGTCCAACCCAGACTCATGTGCCTAAGTTCAGAGTGCTAAAAGTGCAAAACGACTTCATTTCATTTACAAGAATCGGGCCTCGAGTTTAGAAAAATTAGGTTCGATGTTCGATCTATCCAAACTTAGCTCATTGACTTCAGGACAAGTTAATCAAGCTCTTGTCATCCCTGATAAGTTTAGTAAGAAATTGGTTAAATGTTAGACTTTTTAGTGCTCGATTACAAGTTTGAACAAGTTTGAATAATTAAAATTGACTTCGAGTGTATCTGAATTTTAAGTATATTTAAAAATCTCAAATATATTTATTTAAGTTTAAATTATTTTAATTTAAATATTATTCAAACTTAATTATAACAAAGACCTAAATTCAATTTTATTTTTCTATTGTCATTTCTTGATTTTTAAGTATTTTTGACCTTATTGTTATCTTTATGAACATAAATGTTATAATAATTTCACAAGTTTTTATCAAAATATATAAAAAGAAAAAATGCATTCAATTATGTTATAATTTTTAGTATATTAAAAAAATACAAAATTATCTCATTACATATATCTATATATTAAAATTAAATAAATAAAAAAGTATTCTTACTTTTATAATACCTAATTTAAGATATTAATAATAAAGGAATAAATAATATTATTTTATAATTTATTATTTTAATTTTAATTTTGTATAATTCCCACAAAAAGGAAATCTTTGAAATTTTTTATTGTATTATTTTTTATTATATTATTTCAATATAATCACATTATTTTAACTTGAAAAATAAAATTATTTTTCTTCTCAAAGTTCCATTACAAACGAAGGAGAAGGTGAGACTATTCATGAAATAAGAACAAGTGATCATTCTCAGGATCACAAACAGTTACAAGAAAAGCTACTCAAAACTCAAAAGCACCACCTCTTCTTAGGCTTGTCAAAAATTCCAGGTCCATAAGTGGAGAAGAAGATCTCAATGAGTAGAGGAAATTGAAGGAGCGCAAAAAGAGTGACAGGAAGGCTTGCAAGCAGAATTATGGGAACTGAAACCCAAGATAAACGTTCACGGAGGGTAAGCACTAGGGTCACTCCAAAAGTTACCATCATTGTAGCTATGGAGAAGAAGAGAGTTGACAGGCCTATGATCAGCTTTGTAGGGAGGGACTTTAGGAAATCTTCTTCTGAATATCGAGACGTCAGGATTCCCAGAAACATGAGCAATGAAGATGCTGAAGCAAACAGTGACATTGCGTCAGATACTACGAAGATCATGAATGAGTTCCTTTCCACGTAAAGTGGTGTCCCTGTGAATTGATCATACCCTCCTGGAACTGTAAATAATGCAGAGAACATGATTGTTGCTATGAGGGCAGCCACAACTGTGCTTGAATTCGCTGTGTCTTTCATCCATTTCTCACCCTCTTCCACTAGCTTCTTGTGTGATTCTGTGAACAAAGTTCGAGGCGTTTTACGGTATACATTCACCATCTCCCTGTACTTTGGTTGCACAACCTTCTCCACTTCCTGCCATGGATGAAAAGTGCTGCTGCTATTACAGAATCCTGTGAAGAACTTACCAAGTATGTTCAAGCATCTACCTTACCTTGTACCATTGCAGCTCCCTCTGCATTTGTAATGCAGCACCCGAAACAAGGTCGAGCTGAGTGGATGGTGCCAAGAATGCAGCTTGATGCAGAATGTTGTTGTGATGCCTATCCCAAGATGTTGCCATTGCATGCCTCTTTGCACCCATCCTATATATAAGGCTGAAGATCTTTTCTTGGCGCTGCAAGGTTGCATATAGAAAGATTCCGCGGTCGAAATCATCCTCAATCCATAAGATATCAGGGTAATGATCAGTCATCTCAATGATTAACTCAACGATTCCGTTCTTAATAGCATCAAATACGGCTTTCTGCACGCCAACTCTTTTGAATTCGGACTTGTGTACAGTTGATAGTTGTTGACAGATGAAGCAGAGCAGTTCATGTGCTTGGCTATGCATCAATTTCAGGTTATACATGTGTTTGAGAGCTGGAACTGTGTGAGTACAGCATGTTTTAGCACTCCAGGTGATTGTATATTGAAAGGAAGTATTTCGTACATTACTACTTACCAAACACTGTACATTACTACTTACCAAACACTGTCACGCTTTTCCAGAACATCACCAACAACTTGTTGAATACTGCAATATGTGATTAGCAGAGTCAAAGATAGTAAGCAACCTGCATAATTGACACTCTAAAACAAATGATGCTTGAAAGAACCTTGTTTAGTGGTGCTCCTTTGATCGGTTTGTCCGCTATGGGGCCTTTCGATGTCTTCATGAAAGTTGTCAGAGGAATTGGACTGAGGTACTCGGATACCTAAAAAAGAAAAGGAATTGAGTACATGGGAATTCAATCTTATTCAGAAAAAGCTCTCACACAAGCCTGAATTCTGGCTTGCTTCAAGTGAAGATCAGCAGAGAAGGTTATTCATACTCCAATATATCCAATAGTTCCACACAGAAAGATGGCATCCACTAAGAAATGCAGAAGGTTTCTGAGCCAACATATCAAGAGCTGTATCACTGTCACTATCTTGATGGAAAGTCAGTTCTGGATAATGCTGAAGCAGATTCAAAGCAATATCTACATGAAACGATGAACCGAAAAGAAACAACAGATCAAGGAAAACTTCATGGGAATGACTTATTGATCAACAAACAAATTGTACCATGTGATTAGATTTATTGTGTAATACCATATTGTTCATCAATAATACAAGTTGTCAGAAGCATAGCCCCATTCTTGCCTCTTTCAGGACTGAGCTCTTCTTTTGGACTCTCTGCATAAAGGTAACGAACCATGTCTTTCTGGCCATAGAGTGAGGCTACAACAACTGGGATGAGGTCATTCTGGTTTGGAATGCAAAGTAAGTCTTTGTTCTTCTTCACCAAAACCTCTGCAATCCTTACAATTCCTCCAATGGCTGCATAGTTAAGTGCTGTGGCACTATTTATGTTCGTTATTGTTAAGTCTTTCGCTTCCAACCTGTTCACCAAATCCTCTACAATCTCGACATGCCCGGCGAGAACTGCGACATGTAGAGCTGTTTCTCCATCTGCTGAAAGACTAGCAGTCAATGCATCATCATGATCTTTCAGGAACTTCATTGTAGCCTCCCAATCACCATTGTAGATAGCTCTGTATAGTGGCAGATTGTGGAAGTACTCAGTATCCTTTATATCTGCCAAGAAAAGATTCAAAGTTACTTTGTTTTCCCTGTACCTCAAAAATGATTAAATTCTTCTCAGCATCACAATCTTCTGCATAGTTTCATCAGAACTTTAATGCCATATAGCCATAGAACAACTTACTTACCTATGTCGTTGCTTGACCTTTCATGCGTTATTGAAGGAAGCAATTTCGCCTTCCGTGACGGGAAGTTGCGGAAGCTCATACCGCTAGACGATGCCATAGATATTCCTGAAGAAGATCCATACAAAAAAATGTGAGCTCACACAAATATATTTTCGCAGAACATATCAAGTAATCAATGCAATTCTCTTAAAAGGAGATCATACTGAGGCATTCATCACAGAAATGATACATAGATTCTGCATTTTCATACCTTAGCAAAAGAAGTCTGTCAGGAAAATTTTCAGGAATTCTTCCAGGTGAACAAGATATGAGCAAATGAACTCATGTTCCTTTTATATTGAGTCTGACTTGAGGCTAGCGATCTTGCATCTACAGCATCCAGAAAAAAAGAGAAAGGGCCAATGGATTGGATGCCCAAGTGCTGATTCTAAAGGATCACTGTTTAGTAATTTTTTGTGTGTAGTTGCTACTTCTTTCATGCTCTTCTTGTGACATAACTAGGCAAAGTACAAAGCTTGACATATGAAAGTCTAAAGACAGTAGCAGTCTTCAAAACCAAGAAAAACCAGGAAAAGCAAAAGAGAAGATTCTTGTAAATGATACCTTACCAAGAATTGCAGTCCATTAATGGTCCCAATTTGAGAATAAGAACTGCTCATATTTTGATCTCTTTTTGCTTTTCACCTTTTTACTTAAGAACATATGATTTTAGTTTAAAACACTCTTTGCATCTTCTTCAAGTTTGATATGCAGACCCTGCACTACTCAAGTTTGGATTGCCTTCTTTGTGAAGAAAAATGAACAAGACAAACAGATTAATAAGAAAGCCATTTTCCCAAGGAAACGTGATGGCTGGAGCATTTTTGTTGGAAATAGCAGAGCAAAGTTTAGAGTGTTCTAACAACAATTTTAATTCAGATTTAAAAGAGTTGACAGATCAGGGAAAGAAATCTATAATTTTGTTGGAAATACCCGAGTTGGATCCAACATTCCAATGACCTCAATTTGCTCTATTAACTTCAGCCTGAATTGAGCCAAAATTGCCAAACCTATGTGAAATATCACAATTTCTTTTCCGTGAATGTTCTCATGAATTCTCAATTCACAATTCAAAATCTTCCTTCTTCTTTTCTTCTGATGTGGAACGGGACTAGAAACTTGCCAAGAGTCACCCATCATCCACGGACCTGTAGTCAAGGCCAGTCTCTGCCCTTATCATCCCAACTAGGGATGGCATTAGGCCAAGAGGCTCAAACCTGCACTCCAAATTAAAAACCAAAATAAAAAAAAGAAGCCTGAAAATAAAAAAAGGTCCAACCTTAACTCAAAGCTTAATCAATTCGAACCAAATTCTGATCAAGCTGGACCTGAACTAAATCGCAACTACTAATTCCCGCTCGACATTATGCTAATGGATGCTTACTCTAGTACTCTTATTATGAAATCTTACATAAGAGTTGGGTATTACAATCCTATCAAAAATGAAAGGAGAGGTGAAAAGTTTAATAAAAACTTACCAAAAATACTATAAATCAACTTCTTGATTAGTAATTTTTAAACCTGTAAACTTTCTTAAACCCGAATTAGTTTAAGATTAGATTTGAATGCAAACACGATCAAAATTAGGATTCCAAGTATTGGTCGAGGTCATAGTCCAATCTTTAGCCTAATATAATTCACTCCAAGTTCATGTTTATCATAGCATTTGCGAGAATCAATAGAAGCTTCTAAGTTTAAAGGTACTTCTATCAGATAGTATCAACC
>JANZXP010000194.1:32593780-32609117 GCA_027576715.1 Erythroxylum flavicans | reverse complement strand
GATCTTTGTAATGATATATTTTGTGTAAAGTAATATATATTTTAAATTTAATTACTTAGTAAATTATGTAAATAAATTAATTTGTAAAAAGGACATAAAAGGAATATGTTAAAAAGTAATTGGATAAAGTTGTCTTTTTGTATTTTTGGTGTAATGAATAGTAACACGCCAAATTTAGTGTGTTACTATTCACTGCACCATTTTAGTGTAAAAATTTGGTGTCTTCTTTAGAATGAATTTATTGCACCAAAACACCAAATTTAGTGTTTTAGTGCCTTGGTTGGAGATGGCCTAATTAACTAAAAGTAAGGTAATGGTCAACTCCTAGTTTTACATGGAAGTTGATAGGCAAAGCTTGATCACTGAAAGTGAAGTATGAACATGTAATTTCATAACCAAACGTGCTAGGTTTTCCTTTCTAGTGCGACTTATCTCAAGCATCCCAAAATCATTTCGTGTCATGAGGGGTGGTTGGGAATGGTATTGGTGGTAGATCAAATCAAAGTTTGTTTTTTTGTTTATGTTTCAAATCAATATCTAATATCATGTGAGGGGATACATGAAGTCGACAGTTCATGTAAAGAAAGATAAGAATCATCAAGTCACTGTGTGTAAAGGGCCTCCTGTTTCAGTTTCGTTCAAGTACTTTAATGGCTTCGTTTTCCATTTCTATATCTTGGGCTCTTACTTACCACACAAAGGCTTTGCATATATAGCCTGCTGTTTTGATCTCAAATGTCAATGTGAATTGTGGCTGTTCATGGGCTCTCTCATCTCTTAGACCAAAGCAGAATCTGAAATTCTTGGCACTTCCGGAAATTGTGTGGGCTTGGTCTCTTTAACTGAACAGGTTTGCCTATGCGTCTGGCCTATAAGAAAAGTAGTAGTGTCGGAACTTTTTACGGCGTTGTTCAACGACAATAACAACAATAACGTTTTAATAGGAACGAGATGTGGGGGTTAAGAAAGTTTTAAAATACATAGTCTTATTCTTAGTTAATAAAGAAATTATTTTCTATAATTCATAGAAAAAAAGTTTTAAAAAATAATTAGTAAAAAATAATTGACAAATACATAAATAAATAATTGATTATCAAAATAAAATAAAATAATCAAAATAAAAAATAAAGTTAAAAGTAAGTAAATAAATTTTTTGATTATTTATTTGATAGTCAAATTAATACAAAAACATCATTCAGTATAAATCCCACTAACACCAGGTTTTGAAAAAATCTAGTAGTACAAGATTCTTAATGGTGTATGTGTCAAGAATCTCACATCGGACAAATATGAGTGCATTCAATTATTTATAATAATGCGCAAACCTCCCGTCTCAAGCTAGTTTTTAGAGGTGAGTTAGGCCTTTCAACATGGTATGTGTCAAGAATCACACATCGCACAAATGTGAGTGCATTCAACCATTTATAATAATATGCAAACCTCCCCTCTCAAGATAGTTTTTTAGGGTGAGTTAGACCTTTCAACAGTATACTTTTTCTGCAGTGATATGTAGCATAGTTTTAATTCTAATATAAGATTGAAGATATCAAATTATTTGTGATCTCCTTTATTTAGAGAAATATCTAAACTTTGCTTTCATCTTAATAAATCAAATGGATAATACATATCATTTTCATGTAATGTGTCAAATCTGAACCTTAAATCCTAAGAACACATTCTTGGAGAGTTAATAGTGTAGTTAGGAGGCTTATACGTGTGAACGCATGGCTATGACTTTAGCTTCCAGTTCCAAATGCTCTTGGTATGTGATTTCTTCTTCTCAAAGACATCTTGTTCATAGCAAATCTTATTTTGATTCTTTACTTTACTTTGTAGTACTAATCACTCAGTATTATATCCCAAACCTGTTGAGATATAATTATTAGAATTTTTAATATGAATAGAGTGTAAAATCTATTAACAAGAATTAATTTATAAACCCTTAACATTTTCATGTGTAGTTAACATGAGATACTCTAATACTCCCCCTCAAGTACAATTGAGATTAGATATCCAATTATCACTTGAAATAAACACAGTAATAATCGGACCGGACTGTTGGAACTGGATATTCAGACGGACAACCGAGAAATTAATAATCCGGATTAAAACTGTTTTGATACCATATTAAAATTTTTAATATGAGTAGAGTGTGAAACCCATTAACAAGAATTAGGCTTGGATCAACCATTGCCAAAATAACTAGAACTAGTTACTTGAATAATTGACCACTATCATTTATAACCCTTTAATATTTTCATGTTTAACGAATAATAGCAAAGTATTATTTTAAGATGCCTACCACTTATTGCTTCATCCTTAAATCAATTGCAGTCTTCATGAGGGTGACCTTAAATCATGGGGTAAGGCATATATATATATACACATACATGTGTTACTTTTCCCAGTTTAGGCAACTCAAGTGACTTGTGGCAAGCCCACTTCATTTTTTTTTAATAAGGCAAGCCCATTTCATTGAAAGATAACTTTCATGAAACACCAAGTGTCCCAGACTTTCTTCCTTTTAAATTAACCCTTCTTTACGAGAAGAACTCTAGTTGCTAACTTTCATGTATATAATAGATAAACTATAAAAATAATTATTTAACAAATTAGTAGCTTAAAATGACTTGATATAGAAGGTTTAAGTGGTAATAATTTAGGCAATATTTAAAAAATCATACCGAAAGTTAAACTGATAAAACAATAAATTTAAGGTTTAAAAGATTCAAATATTATTAAATCATCATAAAATTAAGTACTGATTAAATAAAATTAAAAAAATTGAAATATAATTAAAAGAGATTTTCTTAATTAAAAAAAGAAATAGTTAAATGAAAATTTATTTATTTATTTTAATTTACAAAAATATATTAGTAATTAATCAAATTTTAACTAAACTTATTAAAGAGAATCGAATCAAAAAGTAAAAAAATCAAACCGAAAAATTGAATGATGTGGTGCGCTTATCTCTCATGTTCATGCTACTATACAACATAGAGGAAGCTACCAAATAAAGAGATTTAAATCACCTATCCTGTGATTCTGTGCCTAATTTATTTCATGAGCATTTATCCATTCAATTTTTATGAATCTCATTTATTGCATGAATAGATACTCATATAATAAAATAAGTACAGAGTAACAGGTGATATGTTTCTCAAATAAATCAAGCTTAAGATTTTATGTGCCAATAACCTTTTTTTAAATCACTAGATTTATCAATCTTGGTTTATTAGTAATTAAAAAAAAAGCTTGGTTTATTAGAAACAGATTACCTCTGCCAATAAGCAATAATTCTGTGCAGCATACCTTCTTTCTAATTAATGGATGGATGTTATGAAAATAGGGTAAACACGTAATTGTTAACACAGATGATCTGTTCCCAAATCTCAATAAACTAAACAAATGGAGTGATTTAATTGGAATATGTTTTCCTTTTTTAGTTATTATGTTTCTACTCCATTTCTCGAGTTTTCACTCGTTCATTTTCTCTTTTTGTTCATTAAACGGCTGAGAGCTCTCAATTGAAATCTTCTATTTTCATTATTTTATATCTATTCTATTTCACGTGATCTCAGTTATACAAATATGTTAAACCTATACGAAATTTATGTGAATTATGTGGATAGCATAAAACAGAATTAATATAAGACAGTAGGTACAAGATAACAGATCAAGCAAGCAAGACGGAACATACGATCTGTTGCCTGATTTAACACAACTCCCTCTGTCCAATGGGGCTAGTCAAAGACAAAATGGAAAGGGAAAGTAACACTTCGTCGGACTCCTTAATAGCTGGAGAAGAAGTTTTATCAATCAAATTCAAGGCCATCCCATCAACGTCAGTATTGATATCTCTTGTTCATATTTGTAAATCAATAAACTCGTGTGTTTAGAGGTGATTATGATGTGATGTACGGTCCCCATTTCAAACCCCAGATATTTCTTAATCAGAATAATATAAAATTAATACTTTATTTGAATTTAATGAATTTTAAATCAAATTTAAATTATAAAATTAGCATAAAACTTACCTCCAATAGACTAAAATCTTTTTGTAAAATAATGTCATCTAAGAAATAAAACTAAAACGAGTAACAATGTCAATTTAAGAGATTTAAGATAGCTTGTTGAGTTTTTAAAAATTAATGTCTAATTCAAAGTCTTAACAAAATTAAGATGCATGATTCAAACTCAAACATAAATCATCCCAAAATTTTAAAAATTGAAAAATGATCTAATCCAATTTGAATCTCGATCAAACTATAATTTAAAATTGGGTCAAATCAAAACTTAATTATCAAGCTATTTTTTATAAGATTAGGTTGTAATTATGATATTATTATTATGTTATATTAAATATTATTCACATATTTTTGTGAGTTTAATATTGATATATGAGTGAGATTTAATAATACAAAATTAAAGCAGAATAATTAGATGTGACTTGATACTTATTATTAAACATCTTTATCAATCAAATTCAAGTTCATCCCATTAACCTCAAAAAGTGATGTCTCTATAATAAATCAATAAACACAATGGTGTGATGTAAGGTCCCCACTTCAAATCCAATAGCCTTTATTAGGTTTTGCTTTGAGATTCTAAGAAGAAAAGAAGCCCTCTTCCATCGAATCAAATAGAAAAAAGAAAAGAGTTTCACATGAGATGTACATTTTGACCCAATATGGGAATAATAATTGACATCTCCACTAAGAAACAAGCAACAAGTTTGCAATCCCAATTTTTCCATTTTTAGCAGCCCAACTCCTAAATTATCAAATCACACAGGATCTAATGCCTTAGGCATTACCCACTAATGTGTATATACATTTGAAAAGAAAAAAAAATAATAGTAACATCAAAAAGGCCAAAGTAAGGGTCCAGTTGCAAGTGTTAAAGTTTTAAGTTATTTAGTGAATATAATTTGCATATTTTAATGGATTGATTTAAAAACTTAATTTGTATAGTCGATTCAATCATAAAAATTTAAAATCATCTAAATTTTTGATTCAAATTTTAATTTTCTGAATCGATTTACTTTAATAATTCTTATTTTTAAAAATCAATTAATTTATTAATTAATAGGTTAATTTTTATAAATTAATAAGTTCTTTTAAGACAAAATAAATCAATTAATTTCTATTTGATAAACTTTTTTTAATTAACTTCAAAATTTTCGATGGGTAAAGATAATCTTTTTTAATCATGTTTTAAATTATTTAATTTTATTCAATCTTTTGCCGATTTTATGACGGTCTTATATCAGTTGAACCTTTTAAACATTAAACCTCTTATTTTATCGTTTTAACTTCCGGTCTATTTTTAAAACATTGGTATATTGTGTATATTCAATAATTTATCTGCATAATTTACAATTATTGCATGTATTTAAAATTTTATTTAATTCACATTATATCTAAGAAAAAGATTGCAAATTCTTTTATTATAAAATAACAACAATATTTATAATTAAATATTATAATAAGTTGGGTTAGACTTGAGTTAATTTTTTTAACCTAATCCCAACCTCTAAATCAAATTTAAGTCAAAACTAAGGTATTGTTAGTTTATCAAATTAAATTAGGTCAACCCTTCTATGTTGATAATTCACACCCTAAGTTGGTGACAGCCTAGCAAAAGCAACCCATTTCAGAAATTCCGGTACGGTAGCCTTGCCTCTCTCTCTATCTTAGACCACAGCTTTTTGTACATTTCTTTGTTATCCTAGTTAAATAGATCATAAAGTCAGCTTTTTTGTATGGTCAATGTTTCATCTTTATTGGCTGCTTTTAATATTTATTATCATGAACTTTGATTAAAAAAACTTATTTGGTTTGATATAACTTTTTAGTTCGGTTTTAAATTTTTATGTTCGATTTATTTTAGCAACTTTTGTTTTGAAAAATCGAACCGTTTATTAATTAATCGGTTAATTTTTAGAAATTAATAAGTTATTCTTTTTTCAATTAAACTTAAATTTTTCATGAATAAGAATAATCTCTTTTAATCATATTTCAAATTCTTTAATTTTATTCAATGTTTAACTGATTTTATGATGGGCTAATACCGATTGAAACTTTTAAACTTTAATTTCCTTATCTTACTTGTTTAACTTTTAGGTCGGTTTTCAAAACATTGCTCGTGAGCCAATAAATACACACTTAAATAACATAAAGCTCTCTTAATTATTTACACTAACCTAATATTATTTGTGAAATTACTATTATTAAATATTAATAAATAGTGTAAAATTTAAATTCTTCAAAAAAATTTTGAATTGCGTTTTGAATATATTTGAAAATTTTAAATATATTTTTACATTTAAATTTAGGCTCTTTAAGCCTAAAATAAGTCATTAAAATGTACAAAATTTTATATTTATTTTTTCTTTAAATTAAAATCGTATACAATCTAAAAGAATGAGATAAACTTGAACTTTTTTCCCACTTATTCTATCATTCCTAATTATAATATAATTTCGGAATTTACACATTTTTAAACTCTAAGATTTAATCATTCAATTATAATTACAACTATCTTTTAAAAAATACAACTATAAATTCCATTTTTAAACTCTACAAATTCAATAATTATAAATATAATTAATAATCTCAATTTTAAACTCTTAAATTTAATATTTTCATATAATTGCAAGTGCAAATTCTAATTTTAAACTCTTAAATTTAATAATTTGATATAATTTTATTTTCAATTTTCAATTTTACACTACTATTAAGATTATTTTTTTGTAATCAAAAAATTACAAATTTAAATCACGAAAACAATTTTTATAAAATACAAAAAAAAAGACTACATATAATTGAAGATCTTCACCCGAACCTCACAATACGAAGAACCTTATGCACTAAATTTGCCTTAAACTCTCAAATTTAATGATTTGACATAATTATGGTCGTAGTTTGTACTTTAAAACTATCAAACGAACTAATCAAAATGGTCTATAAAACAAAAGAATTGTCTTTTGTTTGTTCTGACAGGTATTAACTACCAAAAAATTTCATCTGACATACAACTGTGAATTTGAGATCAAAATGGCATAATATGTGTAGTCTTAGTATCGTATCTTGAAAGGCAAGACTTTGAATTAACCCGAAAGATCTTCAACAAATCCGCCGCCATCAGCCTCACCGCCGGCGAGCAGTTACTCTGCATAAGCAACAATACTATGGTCAACCCATTCCTCCTCGCCACCGCCTCATGCGCTCTCCGATCCCTAAACAAATAACACACGCTCCACATGACCGTCACGGCTCGCTCCGTCGTCTCCGCCGTCACTTTCAACATATTTTCCATCACCGCCTCCAAGCACGCCGCGTCACCGCACATGTCCTCCCTCCCTTCCCTACACGACGACATCGTTTCAAGCAGCTTCATTGCCTTCTCGGTGATGGAGACGTTGACGTCTGGCGATTTCAGTAATTTCCTTAGCTCCGACACGATTTTGAGATGCGCCAACTTCTCTTTCACACGTTTCGGCTTCGAAATCGCGATTAGACATGACAAGCTCGCTTCGATCAAGATTGGATCGGATTCTAAGCTAAGAAGTCTCACCATTTCTGTTAATAATCCTTCCTTTTCTAAAATTATAAGCTTCGATTCTGCGTCTATCGCGATTGCTTCCAAAATTCTTAACGATCCAATTCTCGAATCCAATCTTCCTTGTTGAAGAACAGAGAGAAGCGAAGATAGGAAGTTTTTAGAGTGTTCATCTTCCTTCTTCAATTGTAAAGTCATTAGCTCCTTCCTCTCTCCGATTTTAGGTAACATTACATCCAAAAGCCAAACAACTTCTTCAATCTCGGTACTCTCGATCATCAAATCAACGAGCATTGACACCACACCCTCTGTTAAGGCCAAAACTTCTCTGTTCTCCTCTGATTCTGTCGCAAAATTTAGAAGCTTCGATAAATTGTTACGTCGTAGGTTCTGTTCCTGATCACCAGACGTGAGTGCTTTAACAATGGCTTCGATTTCTTCGCGCGAAGGAGCCAAATTACTGACTGAGTCGACTCGGCAGTTGTGATGGACTGACTCGGACCAGATCTTGATGAGTCGTTGTAAGGTGCGGTTAGGCACGACGTCTTTGGTTTGCAGCGGTTGCATGGTAACCGGGCACTTGTTGTTGCCGGAGTCCAGCCACCGTTCGATGCTGTCGCGATCGTACGTAACGCCGGTGCACAGGCTCACCGGAGACTTCATAACGTCCAGAGAAATCGGACAGCTGAAGAAGCTCGGAACAGTAACGTAAAAGTCCTTCACCATTCTTTTCCTGTTCATTTCGCTGTTTGGTTACAGAGAAACAGAAAGAGAAAGGAGAGAGAGAGAGAGAGAGAGAGTAAACGGTGCGGGAGTGCTTAAAGAGGGAAGAGAAAGAAAAGAGTCAAAGTTACGATGACGTCATCAGGTTTTACTTTTCGGACAAGAATCTTTTTTTTAATTAACACACTTAAAGTAATATTCTTTTTGGCCTTTTGGTCTTCGGTCAAAGTTGGTTTGGTAGGGGTTATTTCGTCATTTAGAAGCACCTCCTTGCGCGTGGACTTCACCTCTTTTAATTATAACCGTTTGGATGAGACTTCGAACTTAATCATCACTTTTAGGTCGATTTTGCATATAAATTTATGTAACTAATACAACAACATCAAAAAATTAAGCTATGTGTAAAGTTTATAAAATGTTAGCGAATATATAAAACTAATTAAGTTGACCTCACAAAATAATTTAAGTTATTATGGTGAAATGATCGCTTAATAGGGTATCAGAATCTTTATAACTAAACGGTCTTGAATTCAAATCTTACCACCCACTTATTTATCATCAAATTAATTCAACACAAGGTAAAGTGAGCCTGTGCAAGTTTTAAGCCCAGGGAGCTTTCACTTGAGAGAATGTGTTAATGAATATATAAAACCAATTAAGTTAACCTCACACAACAACTTAAGCTATTATGGTAAAATTTTATCTCTTAACATAAAAATTCACTAATACACAATCTTATCATTAATCAGTAAAAAAGTTATTCCTGAAATAAATATGAATAACTGTACGATGAAAATAGGTCAACCAAAGTCTTAATTGACATTTTTTTAGTTTGATCGGAATTTTATGGTTCAAATTTTGATTAAATTAAGATTAAAATGATGATGAATTTGTATAATTTAATAAAATGACATCTTTTTATCTGAATTAATGGGTTGATTTTCTCAAATTTAAGTTTAATTTGACACTCGATAAATTTAAATTTAATATGTTAATTTTGAATAAAAATTTTGATTTGTTAAAGGATTTAATTAATTTAGATTTAATCAAACTTTTACAATTCAAGACTTGATTAAATTAAAGTTAAAACAAGGTTATTTCAACATGTTATGCTCAAACTATAAATTTTATTTGAATTAAGAGGTTGATTTTATTAAATTTGAACTCAGTTTAAATTTTAATCAATTTAGACTTTGAATTCTGTTAGTGAATATATAAAATCAATTAAGTTGGCCTCATACAACAGCTTAAACTATTTTGGTGAAATGGTCGCTTAACATGGTATCAAAGCCTCTGCGACCAAGTAGTGATGTGTTCAAATCCTACCATTCACCTATTATTCAGCACAAGGTAGAATGAGCCTGTGCAAGTTTCAAGCTCGAAGGGCTTTCACTTGAGGGGGTGTGTTAGTAAATATATAAAATCAATTAAGTTGGCCTCACATAACAATTTAAGCTATTGTGATAAAATGGTCGCTTAACAGATTCATTGATTTTATATCAATAGGTAAAATCCTATTTTTTGTGTTTTAAAAAATAATTTAATAAAATAAGAACTTAGAATTAAGTAATAAATTTAATCCATCTAATATTTATAAACCTTGAAATGTCTTTGTTTTAGATAAACTAAATATCTCTTTAAAATCTTAAAAAGTCTTGAAAGGGTTAATTGGAATTTGGTGCGTCTAGTTGCATCATTTGTGTGTATTCTTTAGGAATGCCAATAAAGAAAGAATGTATAACTTCTTCTTCTTATTATTATTACAAATTATATAAGAAGATAACGAGTAATTGGTTTACACGGCGTATAGGAAATGCCCCCAATTTACGCATAAGATTCTGCACTAGACAATTTGGAGCACCCATTATTACGTCTATACTTTACAAATTAAGAATCTGAAATTGACCCAATACTAGTATTTGGCATCATTTAGGGCAAATCTAATCAAATCCTAATGAGTTACAACTAGCTTGTCGAGTCTAGTCTTCAGTCTTTGCAGAGTTGAGTGAATATAAATAAGTATTGAACATATGCTTAGTTCTATTTAGGCGGTGGTGTCCTCTCACCAATTTGTTAATTTCAAGGGTTAATTGGTACCTTGTAATTTTATCAAAATTCTATATTTTACAAATTATTTACCACTATAATATTATTAAATCGATAATTATTAAATAAATGTTTATATTATGTTTCAATGAATTTTTATTTATTTTTATTCAAAATAATGTAATATTAAAATCTTTTATTTTTTTTGTTAGCCCAAGAAGTGTCCTAAGAGGGTTTCAACTATGTGAAGGCATCTTTAAGTCATCTATATTCAGATTAATCCTTGCTAGTATCGGGTCAGCCATAAGGGGTAAAGTGCTGGTCAAACAGGTTTCTCCATTCTCAATATTCGAATTTGAGACCTCTGGTTAAGAAATGAGAGTGCTGAACCATTCACACCAACTATGTTTGGTTATCTTTTAATTTTAGTGAATGAATAAAATTAACAGAATATAATATAAGAAATTATGAAATAATTAAACGATGTTACATATAATAAAAGATAATTTTAAAAATAAAAATAAAAATAGGAAAATTCAACATAATTAAACTTAATTTCAAGTAAATTTTCAAACATGTATGAAATAAAATTCAAATATATAACAACTCATAAATAAATCAATTTGAGTTATGTAGTTCAAACGAAATTACAAATTCTTTATAAGCTTTCATGATTGTATTACAATATCTAATACGTAAACGTTGAGAATCTTTATTTTCTAGTCTGTGTGTATATATATATGCATGTAAATTTATAGTATTCAAGTAGATATGTACGTGAGCATTTTGCTTTCTAGATTGGACGGGAATGGCTAATCATTATCGACATTTATTTAACAATGCACCGAAAGTGTCACCTTCCTCTCACACTAATTGCTGATATTTAACTTTAATCTTAGTTAATCAAGTTAGCTTGAGAAAAGATCATCATTGATCTACTCTTCAACCTCCTATTTCACCTTCCACTGGTGAAAAGCTTTTGTGTTCCTTTCTATTTTACAAGAGATTGAGTAATTATATAATAGTGGGCACTTGTGCAATGAAACATAATTGATATATATATATGTATGTTATTGACAAATATATTTGAAGGGTCACCGTACATCAAACTTTGGTACGTTTTAGTATTTTAAAATCAAAATAATTTTAAGTTTTATCTACGGATATCAATTTGATATTTTATGAATAATTTAAAAAAGAACGAACTCAGTACATAAAATTATTTCCGTAACTTTCCCTTTATATTTTATAAAGAGAATATTTTCGTAATTTAAATTTGTGATTTTTCTATCACAAAAGAATAACCTTATCAATTACTTCAAATTTACTATTCTCTAAATCTCGACAATAAGAAGCACTCTCTCAAAAATGATTTTAATCTAAAACCTAAGTATATAAAGATCAAGTTTTTATTATTCAGACACCCTTTAATTGCATATAAGAATAAGAATTTTAGTGTATATTTAAAAATAATAATAAGTTGAATTTAATACGGATGATCTATAATTTAGATTTAACTTGATCTTTAATTATTTATTATAAAAAATAACATAGAACTAATTTTTAAATTGATTCTTCAAATTCAAATTAATTTAAAATTCAATTCAATTAAATCAAATCATCTATTAATTTTAGACAAGAACGTACTGATTTTGCTATCCTATTTATATTTATTCCCATGCAAAAGTTAGAGTCGATTATACTTCAGTGGGTTTCATTGGATTCCATTTGTAATTATAATGTATAATCATACCTACCATAATTACTATAAAATCGTACATCAACTTATTCATTATTAGGTACTATACGCTTAGGAGTAAATGACAATCATACTCCGACAAGCAGATAAATGATTTAGTGTGAAAATTTATATCCAATATACCTTTCACTTTATTTAATATTATTAGTATGTCATTGCAAACGGTTGCCTCATTAATTAGGTAAGATTATTAGGCTCTTCAATCATTTCTCTGAATATACATACATACATATATATATTCACTTTAACAAATCTTGAAAAAAAAGAAAATTAATCATTAAAAGATTTTTAAAAAGTTTTTATCTAATTTTTAGTTTTTTAAATTCTTTATATTAAACTTCGATTCAAAAATAATGATGAAATAATTGTAGTATAAACATAAAATATGGACTAATCAAATTTATTTTTTATAATGATTCAATCGAGTTCTTAAATTTGAATTAAAATAATTAAATTTGACTTAAATTAATAATTTATTATGATTATCTCAAATTATTAATTAAGTCAAATTTAATTTATTCAATTTGACTTTAAAAGCTAAATTAAATCACTATATTAAACATTTAATCAGTTCATATATGATATTTATACTGTTTGTGTTTATATTATTTTTTAAATTGAAATATAATAAAAAGGGTTTTTTGAAAAAATTGAAAATTATAAGGAAATTTAAAATTTTTGTAAAAATTATAATTTTTTTAAATAAGAAGACTATCTCTTTTACTTTTTTTTAATTTTGGTCAGATCCCAAATTTTATTAATATTCCCGTAATAATCCATTCCATTCCTTTATTAATTCACGTCAAATCTTTAAATTTCTTAATGATGCTTAGTTACATTGGATTAAAACACGAAATCTAACAATAATTGCTGTGTGGTATTGGAAGTTTATACGTAAGTATTATCTGCATGAGTGTTTGTGACTTGCGTTACACATCAAAGTCTTCGAAGACAAAGACTTTGCTCTTATTTATAATTACTCTTCAATTGCCAAATTTTGACTCAAAACGTAACCCAATAAGTCTTTGTTTCTTTCTCAATTTCAATTCCCACTACTCTTTGTCCTATCTTTGTGATCTGTTCCACGCGCAATATGAGTTGTCTTCCATTTCAAAGTCAAATTCAACCATAGAATAACATATTCTTCATTTATAATGTAGTTCAATGGGTAGAGTTTGTCTTTCCCATGTCTACGAATAAAAACTTTTTCCAAGTCATGTTTGAAAGTTATTACTTACTTTGTTGACTTAAAAGATATATAAATAATGATATGTTAAACTTATAAATATTAATTAAATAATTTATTTAAAATATACAATTTATAAACTATTATGTATATCCAACGAATGTGGATTTTTTAAAGGGTATATATGGTTAATGTATATTTCTAAAGCTAAGATGTATTCTAAACAAATTAAGAATAGAGAAAGGGTGCTATTTGTATCAAGCAATTAGAACAATTTCATAATCATTTCTAATGGAAATTATAAGCAAGATCTCTGAAAAGATGCCATATCCCTAAATGCTTGCTAGGTCATCGATACATTATAATAGTGGGATATATTCAATTATGTCAATGGAAAGATCTTGCTTATTAAAATTTGTGCTGCTTTTGGACTTGTGTATCTGTAAAGAACAAAGTCGTTCTCTCTAATTTTCCAAAGTACCAAAAAGAAGATGTAACTTGCGTTTTCCACCTCTAATTCCTTCACGACAAGGAATGGGAATTTATTGTATAGAAGACTCTGTGTCCTGAAATGTGCAAGTTATTGATAGTTTGATTGTTTTTGTTTTTTTGGACCCGTCAAGGATAATTATCAATGTTATACAAATCAAACCCATTTGATTAATTTAATAGTAAAAATTTTGAATCATTTAACTTTCTGATTAAATTTCAACTTTTTAATTTAATTTAGTTTAATAATTTTTGTTGTTTAATTAATCTCTCCCGAAAGCATGGCGTAGATGATCGGGCACGGGTTCATCACCCTCCATTGTTGCAAAGAATTGGCTGGTACCAAATGTTAGCTTCTTGTTATTATTTGCAAGGCTATAGCTCTAGCCTCTCGAGCCACCAAATCTTTGAGCTGTAAGAACATGATTAAAGCTCAGCGGAGATGGTGGAAGCCAATCTCGGTGAAGGTAACATATATTTTTATTATTTGGGTAAAGTATTCCAAGGCATGAAGCAACAGTCCCAGTCCTTAACACACAATTTCTAGGTACACGTTTTTATCTTATGCCTCTTTATTTTGCCATGCAAGTTTGTTATCTGGTGTCTTTGGGCATTTTCTGGATAATAAGCTGTTATGTTAATTGTCTCCTTGTGCGTCCCCCGAACATTTGTAGGGGTTTCGGGTGTCACTTGCAATTATTCAGTGCTTTTTTTTTGTGTACTGGTACTATCTAGTCGTCTAAAGGAGGTGAAGATCGTGAGTAATGCCCGATTTCGCTGAGGAACGAGTTAGAGTGGGTTCTGCTTATAAGTTTCGGTTTGTAGCTCTTGTTAGCTCTAACAAAGAAGGTTGTTAGGGGACAGTCTCTTCGATTTGGATGAACGTTTATGAATAGTGTCTGGCACACCAAATGTTACTTGTGCCATCCACCTTGAGCCGACTGACAACTCTGCTATAGTAGAGCGCCGGCTGACAACTCTGCAGTCCTCATTTTGACTCATACACTTTTCATAAAAGCCTCCCTTCCTTCTTCTTACCTTTCATGCCTCTTCAATTGAAGTTTTCTTCTCCTATACATGTGTGTCTCCGTGGTAGTTTCATGCCTTCACTTATTTATTTCCTTTTATTCCTTTTTTTTTCAATTTATTGGCTTATTCATGTTCGTTTCATTATTTTTTAATATTTTTATTCTTTTTAATAATTTAATGTTGTTGTTATTATTATTATTATTATTTTATTAGTATTATTATTATTATACTATTATTAGGTGTTTATTGAGTCTCTTACTAGCTTTAGTTTGTCTTTATATTATTATTATTATTATTATTATTATTATTATTATTATTATTTTGTGATTAGTATTATTAGTGTAACTTGAATTTATTTTAGCTATATCTTGATATTTGGGTATTTTTTATTATTAATTCTATTTAGTGCTTTTATTTTTGGAGACAAGAAGGGATCGGACGTTGTAGCCTATTAGGTTCTCGCCAATCTGGCCTCCTTCAGGTATTCCCCATTACTTGTATTTTTAGTTATTTTCTGTTTTTAATAAATTGTTTTTGTAACC
>JANZXP010000194.1:32560304-32570912 GCA_027576715.1 Erythroxylum flavicans | reverse complement strand
ATATCCATGAGCAGAACAGAAGCTCTCAAGTGCGACAATTGTGTGCATATCATAGAGAAACATACCTTCTGAATTACACGATAAATAGGTGTCACAACCTTCCTCGGAAAGGCCTCATCATCTCCACCATAGGAGGGCTTAATATTTTCTCCAGTAACAATGCTAACATTTCCAGCCAACATGCCATGGAGTTCGTATGCCATCTGAATGGACAAAGGCGTCATTATTTGCAATTAAATCAGTGGAAGGCAAATGAGGTAGATTTATGATGAAATTATTTGTACATACATTGTGGAAAATTTAACAGACATTCTGGTATGAAGCGAAATTAGCAGCCTCACCCCGATAAGAAGATATAGACCCATAAAAAGTATCTTTTTCTGCTGAATTTCTAGCTGAGATTGAGGAAGACTACATGGAGCCAAATTTATTTCGGCATGACGAATTATATGAACGTGAACGGATCCAAAGATTCAACAAGCAGTATTAAATGCAGAAACTATCACTCAACGCAAACACAACATCACAAACTTATTAACACCAATTCATAGCAGCTACTACCGCCACTGTCCAACTTTTGAGAAAAGGGTAAATGGAAAGTCCTTAGGAGACAAAAGAAAATGGAATAAAGAACTTACAATGGTGGCAGTGTCTGTTGGAAGCCATGAGAGAACTCTTCCCAGTTTGTTCACAGGCAAAATTTGATGATGCTTAAATTCCAACTCTGCTCACCGCCATTCTCATCATCCGCCACATCGTCATCAACGCTATGCATAGGCTCAACAATCTCAGCATCCCTCAAATTGTCCAAAGTCTCACTCTTGTCTTCTTCTGGCTGTGCTATGTTAGAAGCAGATACTACGTTCCTGACCTTATCGTTTCGGGATTTGGTGGACTGGGAAACGGTCCTTATGGGGCTTCTTCTTCTTCTCCTCTTCTTCTGATTATTCTGGAGTAGCAGAAATAAAGATAATAAACTTTTAATTATTAATTACTAAAATTAATAATTAAAAGTTTATAAGACAAAAATATATCAAATAAAATAACTATATTTTATTCGCAATATATTTTAATAATTTTTAATTAAAAAATATTTTATTTATAATTTAAAAAATAATCTTGCCATAAATATATTGATAATACCCTAATGTTGGAAAAATTTCAGAAAATACAAAATTTGTATTAATATATTTTATTTTATAATTATTAAAAGAACATAATTTATAGATTAAAAGAAATAGTCAATATATTAAAAAGTATAATTAATTGAGAGGGAGTAAACAAAGAATTGGAAAGTACCTAGCCGAATCGTGAGATGAGGTATGTGAGAAAGTTTGTCTTTTTGGACTTCCTGTTGAAGAATATTACAATCAATTATACGCAAATTTTGAAGTCCAGTGGTAATGGGTGTTGACAGTAAATAGTACGGCAATGTCTTCAACCTTGGGCACCTATGGATAAAGAGTTCTTGAAGGCAACCTTGGGCACCTATGGATAAAGAGTTCTTGAAGGCATGGCATAACTGTAATTGTCTTATTATTAATTCTCTCTATCAACCACTTATCAATATCATCTCACTCTTCTCATTCCAAAAAATACCGAAATCTAAGTATCTTCAATTTTGGAAATGATAGGAAGGATGTTGATGCAGATGCATCTTTTTCTTTTTCTATTCCCATAAATTCAACACCCACTCTTTTCACTTTCATTTCCCAAAGGTCTAGCCCTTCAAGGCACGACAACTTTTCCAATGGAAGCAATTCTTCACAATTTCTGGATCTATCAATCGTAAGATTCTTGAGTAGATTTAGCTTCATCATCCATTTTGGTGACAATGTCTTCAACTTTGGGCAATTACGTATTAAGAGTTCTTGAAGGCATGGCATAACTGTAATTGTCTCCATCGACCACTCATCAGTATCATCCCACTCTTCCAATTCTATAAGTGCCACAAATCATAAGTATCTTCAATTTTGGAAATGATCGGAAGGATGCTGATGCATCTTTTTCTTTTTCTATTCCCATAAATTCAACACCCACTATTTTCACTCCCATTTTTTTCTAGGTATAGGTATTCAAGGCATGGAAACTTCGCCAATGGAGGCAATTCCTCACAATTCCCAGAGTTATCAATTATAAGCTTCCTGAGTAGATTTAGCTTCATCATCCAACTTGGGGACAACGCCTTGCCTTTATACTCTTCTATTCTTAATACTTCCAAATCCGAAGGTGGTGCTAAAGCTTCAAGTAACTCTTCCTCATCTTCTTGCACATAATCTCCATCAAAACTCAAACTCAATTCGGTGACCTTTTTTTTCTTCTGAAGTTGTGCTTCTCTAGCCTCTTCTAGCTTTCTTATATTTCCCAACCCTCTTATCTCCAATATTCCTCTAAGATTATTCAACTTCTCCATTTCAATAATCGAAGATGATTCATCCTCATTCACGCTTACAATGAACACAGCAGCTGAAAGTTATATCAAATAAAATAACTCTACTTTATATATCAATTTATTGGAAGAAAAAAATAAAATAATAATTGTGTTAAGCTTTGAATTAGTTTAACAATTACGTGTAAAAAATATTAAAATTCTAATTTAAGAATATTATGTAAGTATTTAATAATTTATTTTGATAATTTTTCATTAAAAATAATTTTATTTTAATTTAAAAAGTAATCTTGCCATGAATATATTGATAAAAACGTAATATTAAAAAATCAGAAAATACAAAATTTGTATTAATATGTTTGATTTTATGATTATTAAAAGAACATAATTTATAAATTAAAAGAAATAGTTAATATATTAAAAAATACAATTAATTGAGACTGAGTAGACAAAGAATTAGAAAGTACCTGATCGAATCGTGAGATTAGGTATGTGAGAAAGTAAATGGTACGGTAATGTCTTCAACTTTTGGCACCTATAAATATTGAGTACTTGAAGGCGTGGCATAACTGTAATTGTTTTATTATTAATTCTCTCCATCAACCACTCATCAATATCATCTCACTCTTCCTATTCTTCAAACCATTCAAATTTAAGTATCTTTAATTTTGGAAATGATAGGAAGGATGTTGATGCATCTTTTTCTTTTTCTATTCCCATAAATTCCTAACCCACCCTTTTGACTCTCATTTTTTCTAGGTATAGATGTTCAAGGTATGGTAACTTCCCCAATGGAGGCAATTCCTCACACATTTTTCACAGTTTCTAATCCAAAGCTCTTTGAGTAGATTCAGCTTCATCATCCAACTTGGGAACAACGTCTTGCCTTTATACTCTTCTATTCTTAATCCCTCCAAATCCAAAGTTGGCGCTAAAGCTTCAAGTAACTCTTCCACGTCTTCTTGCACATCATCTCTATCTTCTTGCACATCATCTCTGTCAAAACTCAACATCAGATAAGTGACATTTTTTTTCTGGCCTCTTCTAGCTTTTTCACATTTCCCAACCCTCTTATCTCCAATCTTTCTCTAAGATTATTCAACTTCACCATTTCAACAATTAAAGTTGATTCACTCTCATTCACCCTTATGATGAACACAGTCAACTCTCTAAGACGCCACAGATTTCCTATTCCTTTGGGAAGATATTTTATCTCATTACAAGACTCAATATCCAAATACATCAAATTGATTAGTTTTCCAATCCCTTGAGGCAATTCTACTAGATTCTTACACCAATAAAGAATTAATGTCTGCAAATTGTAACACTCACACAAAGTCTCTGATAACTTCTCTAGATTTGTATTCGCAGACAAGTCAAGCCACCTGAGATGAACTAATCTATTTATTGAAGATGGGATTTCTTCAATGTCACAGCGAATGAGATCTAAGGTCCTTAGACAGGTCAAATGATCAAATATACCCTCAAGTTGTTCAACAGTCAATGATGATTCATAAATTATCAAACTTCGTAATTTGTTGAGACCATAAATAGACATAGGAAATGAAGCATCATTTTCGATCGTCAAAGTCAAATGACAAACATTTGCATCTACATGTAAAGAGTTTCCATTTAGCGCTGTATCTTTTAGGACTTCTATCATCAAGCACTCATTTTTTTGTAAATATTTGGGCTAGATCACTCACTATGTCATGCAATACATAACAATCTTCATCATAGGATGAAATTTGAAGTAAAGAACGTGCAATCAAATTATCAAAATAAATCTTACCAACCATTTCTAAATCTTCATCTCTTTCTTTTTCCTTTAAATAACCTTGAGCCATCCACTATCTAATCAATCTTCTCTTTGATATCTTAGAATCTTTAGAAAAGATAGCACAATATTTAAAACATTGCTTTAATGACTAGCAAATCATAATAACTGAGCTTTAGAGAATCCAAGGCATCTTCACCTTCCCATTCATTTTCTTCCAAGACTCTTAACCATTCTTTTTCAGATTTCTTAAAGCGTAGGAGACCTCCTACAGTTGTAGCAACAAGAGGCAAACCCTTGCACTTATCAACAATTCTCCTACCAATGCTCTCCAACTTTTGACAATCCCCTTGAACAAGAGCAATTTGACTAATTATTGACCAACATTCCTATGAAGTCAAAAGTCCTACCTTGTGTATACCCTCATGAGTACACCCCATGACCCTAGCAACTCTTTCATTACGTGTTGTTACTAGAATTGTACTTCCTAGTGAACCACATGTAAGAAATTGCTCCAATTCCTTCCATTTACTATGACTCTCATTCTAGACAACATCTAAAACAAGCAAGAACCTTTTTTCATTGAGAACTGCATTTATCTCCTTTAACACATTTTCTAATTCTTTAAAATTATGTGCAGTGAAAGAAGCACTTAGAGATTCAAGAATTGCTTTTGCAATACGCATTTCATCGAAAGGATCTGAAACACATATCCATATCTTCTTCTCAAAATGCGTGTTGATCTCGTCATCATTATAAATTAATTTAGCTAAATTTGTCTTGCCGATCCCCCCATCCCCACTAGGGAGATGACATGGAGCTTTGATTTGGGCTTAAGTATAATGCTTTTTACTTCATCCTTTTCTTCATCTCTACCTTTTACCTTTTGTGTATCAACGAAAGATGTAGTCACGTGTCTCTCGATATGCTTATCAGATATGTCGGTTGAATTAAGTTGATACCGAACTTTATCGGTTGCAATGTCATCTAGTATTTGATGGATTTCTTTTATTCTGCCACCGACAACACGACGAAGACCAACATCGCGCATAGTAAAGCAGATGCAGCGAAAAATAGAGAGTACCTTGTGCTTGAGATGATTTTGGTTGGAACCGGAAGAGCGGTGTTGACGTTGGAGCTGTGATGTCTGAATCCAAGTTTTCCACTCATCTAACACATTGTCCATTTCATAGGAAACGGCCTTGAGATCAAACAGCCATTTCTTGACAGAAGCTTCCTTCAGTTGTTGCTCCTCTGCATCGTCTAGGAGGGCCCGAATGGACTTGAAATTGCTCACAAGTTTCTTAACTTCATCGTTAACTCCAGTCATCAACTTCACCTCTTCTTGTATGGAACTAAGCACCATGGAGGTTAGGGCCTCCACCACAGCAGAAATAATAGCATCAACCATTTTCAGGGATCTAAGGGTAAGCAAAAGGGTTATGAGAATTTGAAGAAGACAATGGTTGCAGAGAGCCAGAAACGAAATTCTTTATTTATAGACTATTTGAAAACAGCTTGAGAGGAAGTTTCATTACCGTACGTGGGGAGGGAAGGAAGGAAGGAAGGCAGGTTTTTTGAGAAGTCAATGAAAACAGATTGTGAGGAAGTTTCATTACCCTAGTGCGGAAGGAAGGACCTTTCTCTTCTACGCCGTCGTTTCCGCAGTCGTTATCTTGCCCAGTTGTTAATAAACCCCCTCCTCCTACTTGATAATGACCTTTTCAAGCAATATTCATCGCTTGGTTCATATTCCACAACCTTAATCTTTTGGTTAATTAATCTAATTATTTTAAACTCTGTAATTAAAGGAAGATTTTTTATAATAAATAATATTTCTCACTTATTTATTAAATTCAAATTTAGAGATGAATTTCTGTACTTAAATTTAATAAAATTTAAGTTTATGGTTCAGTTGATAAATTTTTAACTTTACTAATTATAATAAATTAGTTAAGTTAGAAATAAATCGTCACAAATATACGATCAAATTATATTTAATTAAAATAATGACTCAAATTTAAATTCGTGTATTAATTTAATTAAATTTTAAAAATAAAATTTTAATTTGAATTATAATTTTTTAAACTTAGACTTGATTTCAATCCAATTTGTCAATGATATTAATTATTATATATGTTAACATTTCTTTTTACTCGAGTCTAAGACTTGTAAAATTAAACTGGATCATGATCTGTTTTATTATTAATAATACTAGTTAGTTATATATATATATTGACTTTTTCTATTTTTGTTTACTCCAGTTCAAGTCAACCTAAATTGTCAATAATACTACTTAGTACATAAACCTAAATTTTCAATAATACTACTTAGTACATATATTGACCCTTTTTTCCATTTTCCCAATTTTTTAAGTTAAAAAATTTCTACAAATTCTATTTCAGGCGTGACATGGACTACATTAAAAATAGTATAAACTAAAAACAAACAGACGCGGACATTTTGCTGGGAGGAGACAAACTCGAGAATTAATGAGAGTATGCCTTTACTGGTTGTAATTGAGACTCTTCAGGGAGTTGGATGGTGCCTTGAATCACAGGAGAATTAACAATGCTTTGGATTGATACACTGGCTTCTGGAAAAGTTTCTGCACTAAATGTCCAAAAGCTTCCACAGAGGGTCATCTGAAGTTAACCAATGTCACGTCCACAACAATTCTTCTTAACATAATCAAGCTCCATAGAGCGGCAACGGGGTGTTGTAAAGATAACCCATTTAGGGGCAAGAAGCTGCAGAGCCCACTCTAATTCCTCTCTAGAAGAATGTATAGAATAGCAGGCATGCCAAATACCAAAATGATCCATCAAAACTTCATTTGAATCTCAACTTCTTCCGGGTTTGAGCATCTAAATATTCTTCCCCACATGCATACCACTGTGCTGAAGGCCGGATAATGACAGGCTCAGGCTGTAATTAGCACTAAGCCTCAGCGAGTTTTTCTGCTGCTCGTTCATATAACTTGGGAAATCCATCAAATATATGAAAACGGGAAGATGAATCTTGAGTGACGATTTTAGTAACTGTAAGTATCAAAGATAGGAAACATTCGGAATTTGCAGCTTTGTCAACAAATATCTTTGACCCAAATGTATGGGACGCATTCACCAATATATCCTTTTGACCAAGAAGGTGGCATGTCAAATAAAACCTAGTTGCAGCAGGGTGCTTCCACACACAATTGATAACCTGTTTCATCAATTTCAAATATAAAACATGAATGTTACCAGATACTCCAGCATTATTCTGTCTGCTAATGCCATCATACAAAATTTACAAAGATAAAAACAGATTATGCATATCTATAAGATCACGTACACCAATGTGACGGTTCATGTAATGGATCACAAAAGCCACAGATACAAGCTTTAAGAAAGTTATTTGTATGACAAATGACTAACTCTCCCATTGAGAAAGGGTAATCTTTGCGCCACTAACCCCCATGGACTATGGATGTGCAGAATGTGATTAGCATACACATATGGTCAAACATGTAGAAACATGTGCAGAAGTAGTTGCAAATTTACAGGTGGCGATTTTGATATCCTAAGGTTCGTCAAGTACACCAAGAGAATGCCCATTTGGAATCGTCAAATCGTGGCAAAAGGAATGTGCGGTGATATCCAAGTGAGACTACCTGTTGAATTGCTGTATGCCTGCTGGGAAATATCTGAGGACATCTCCCAAATGTACAGTCCAGGAAGACATAATCAAGTTGGCACCTAGGTTTTTTTTCCACTTTTGCTGATAAACTTCTCTGGTAACATTGTAGACATTCAGGTGTAAGCCTACAATCTCCGGTGTGCAGGATATTATCGAAGCTGCCTTCAAACAAGAACATTACCGCTCCTGAGGTTCTAAATCCATGGCAGACAAGGGATCATCTGTCAATAAAGTTCTCCCAGCATCATTTTTTGTTGGAATAATTTAAGGATTGTATAATACAAGAGTTTTTCATTTGATTTTCTCATCCCAAGTTTCGAAACATTCAAAATGGAACACAATTCTATGGCAGCTAGATCAATGCATGCAATTCATTTAGAAAAGCCAAATATCCCCAAAAATGAAACAATTGAACAGAGTATGAATTGCAACAATAGCGTATCTATCTATCTATCTATCTATCTATCTATCTATCTATCTATCTATCTATCTATATATATATAAGTCCTATGAGCTATGATCTTATATCACCATCCAAACCAACTGTCAGAAGAACAACAACAACTACTACACGAGTAAGTTGAAATTACCAGGACAGTGATTCCCTTCAAAAAGCTGTAACTTTGAATTCCCCATCAGGATCATCAATGAATGGCGATTGGCTCACCTCCATACACACGAACATCGAATCCTCGATCTAAAAAGAGGGCAAAAAAAAACAGACTAAACTAAGAAACTTAACACAAAAAGAAGAAAACATGAATGAACTCATAAAACGTAAAGATCACAAATACCTCAGGAAAATAGAGAAGTAGAAGAGATTTGGTGAAAAGGGTATAGTAAATTGGGTAAGACGAGTGCGTTGAAATGGCAAAGCAATGATCTTTATGGGCATGTGTTAAGAAATGGCGTCTCTTCCGCTTTGAACAAGGACTACAAGAGTCCGCCGAAAAAGGCAGCCGTCTGGGCATTTCGATTGGCATCTTCCCTAACTTTCCAGAGAAAGCGAGAGAGATTGAGGAAAAATTGATAGTGAAGAAGAGTTTTAGTTTCTGCTGTTTCTGATCATTTTCCCAATTTCCCTTCAAAGGCTTCCATAGAACGGAAACGTTTAAAGAGGCAAAAAAAGTATAAAACTGAATTGTGGTGGTTTTGATTGTCTGTTTGTATATTTATCTTCAAGTCCTTGCAACTGACTTAGTGACCAATGCTTGACCAATGATCAAGCTAGGTCATTTTTATGACTACATTGGCAACACCCAATATAAATCCTACTGGAATGTCTGGGGTTATGAATAATTATACTCTTGAATAATATTTATTTATTAAAAAATTAATAAGATTCTTTAAGAATATATAAATATTTAATTTTCAGCTTTTAAATAAATAATTATAAAGAACTTAGAGTTTAATTTTGAATCATAAAATCACTAAATAACTTATTCAGGTAGTTTCTTTCTAATTTTGATTTTTTTACTTCTTTGTAATACTATTTAATTATTGCATAACTTTTTATTATATTTTATTTTGTATATTTATATATCTAAAATAATGTTGTGATAAGACTTAAAATTTTTAATATGAACAAATTATTTGGTAATTGAATTTTCAAAATAAAAAAATAAAATAAAATTGAAAAAATTACTGAAATTTCTGATATATTTATTCCTTTAAAGCAGGTTAATACACACTATGCTTTTTACACATGGTATTTAAATCTGGTTGTGACTCCATTTAATTTTCAGGTTTAAATTCGAAATTTGAAAGTTATGAAAAATAATGTCATTTTGAAAAATTAAATTAGACTAAACTTCAAATTATATAAGCTCGATCGAACTCAAACTCAATTAATGCTTCAAATTTGAACATAGTTTAGGCTGATCTCGAGTTTGAGCATAAATTTTTGACCAGAATTCAAGTCTAGACAAACTTTCAATTTAATAACCAACCTGAATTAAAATAAACACTATTTATGTATTCTTCAAGTAAATGTCCAATTCATTAAAATAGAAGAGAAGATGAGAGAAATACACGAAATGAAATGAGGCTTCAAAATTTCTATCCGTTGCTCACAGTACGGTAATATCACTGGTCATTTCATGGCATAAAAGTGACACTAACCCTTCTTGTGAAATATAAAAATGTTTATTTTTTTACAAATCAATTATTTTGTTAATCCAAACCAAACAAATGCTAATTGCACGAATCATCATACCATATACTAACTCTTGAAAATCAACAGATGATTGTTCTTAACATAATCAATCCCAATTCTACTCTCTTTCGTTCGATTGATCGGCTTGATCGTCAGTAACAGTTGGCAGCTTTCCGCAATCATGATGCATAACAGCAACCATTCTAGCGTAAACATACTTGTAGAAGATGGAATCTCTCAGATATTTCATCCACCACCGTTCGCCGCCCTGCTGCACTCTCCCTGAGATATAGGATGCGATGATCAATCCGGCGACTCGCCACCTCCTTTCTCTAGCATACCCATCTAAGGCTTGAACCACATCCTTTGGAACAAGTCTACCATTTTTTATCAATGAATTGCCAATGTGCCTACCCAACACAACTGCGTCCTCTAATGCAGAACAACCACCTTGACCTAGGTCAGGAGTCATGGGATGCATAGCGTCTCCGGCCACCGTAACGTTCCCTTTGCTTAGAGTTCTAAACGTTACGTCCCATGGATACCTCAACATCAATGGAGCCCATGTCAGTGATGAAACTTCGGCGTGCTGGACCACATCCAGAT
>JANZXP010000194.1:32501789-32513634 GCA_027576715.1 Erythroxylum flavicans | reverse complement strand
GAGAATAAAGTTTCACATGCTGACAAGAATACTAAAAGACAGCCACCTTTTGTGATCCTCTTGTTTACAAAGATGTCTTCTTTCTCCAAAGAATCTCTAAGACTTCAGGTTTAAGGTTAAGTTTTTGAAATTCTTTGAAGACTTTGAATTTGTATTTGGAATTGGCAAACCTAAAATGGTTTGTCAATTTTTTTATCAAAGTCTGCTTGAGCCCTAATTTTAGCATTCAAATCGGTCGTAGTTTTTTGAATTCGATCCGAACTTCGCTCATTCCATTACCATTTAGGATGATCTGACTCGATATCCATTGCTTATGGCTCGAGTCCAATCTAAATCTTTCTTGATTGCTGCAATCAACGTTGTTTTGTTGTAAGTGAATAAAAAACTTAAAATTAAAGTGATGCTATTTTGGATAATTACATCAAAACAACGTTGCTTTAATGAAGAAATTTAAGTTGTTTGGGTTGGGCCTTCAAACTTGAGTTTAGTGTGAAACTTAATCAACTCGAACTTTTAACTCATTAAATTTTAATCAAATCGAGTAATCAAATTTTAATTAATAATTCTATTACTATTATATATTTTAAAATTTTGATTAAATGCATTTTAAAGGATTTGTAAAGAAAAAGAGGTCTTCTTTTAATTTTTTTAATTCTCTAAAAAGTCAATTATTTGTATAAGTTTCTTTTCTTATAAAAAGGAAAATTCATAAAACTTAACATCAACTCTAGACTTGGCACTTTGGTTTTACTCATTTACCTTATAAAATAATACCCTACCATTAAATAAATTGAAATTTTAATTCTGATTTATTTTTGCAAAATTACAAAAACTAAAGGATTTTAACAAATAAAAATTATAAAACAAAGATAATAGGTTTCTTAGATGGGTTCGAAAGTGGCAAAAGGGCCCGGCCTCAGCTTGGCTCAAAATCAATAGATTTAAACCTCAAGGGGGCCTAGGGCTTGGATTGTCTAGGTTCGCCCTAATCCGATGATCGACTTTTTTTTATGTAAAATAACATCGGTTTGCTTTTATTCGTGGCTTTGTTGCCATTGCTGTGGAATCTATCACTCATCAGCTGCTGTTTGGACGGACATTCGACCGTTGCATGGCCAACAAGTCCACATGAGAAGCAGATCAGAGGAAAGCCTTCATAAGCTACCTTTATCTCTTCCCCGTCTAATATAATTATAGACCGTAAGGGAATTGTGATATCTAAATCAACCATTATGAGCGCAAATTTTCCTCTTTGTGACTTGTTGGTGATTTCATCTATCTTAACAATACAATCTACCAAGTTTTCAAGAGCCTTGAGGATTGACGGATGATAACGGGGTAATGGTAGTTCAGGAAATCTAACCCACACCACTGCCTTGGAAATCTTATCATTTGAAGGTCGAAAGTGGGGTTGCCATGCTTGGACTGAAAAAACATGACCCATTATCACCCAAGGGCCTTTTTTTAGTACATCCAAAAAAATCCTCCGGTTCAACAAATCTGACTAGAAAAAAGTCATAATCCAAATCGATAATTTTGATAGGACCGGAAGGCCTCCGTAGGGTTTTGAGTCTATGATACAACAGCTTATACCCAGCTCGGCACTCTAATAATTTAACCATCACAGGTCTTTCCCATTGTTTGTCTAGCCGATCCTTAAAAGTGGGAGAGATTTGAACAGCAAAACCAAGCTCACTCTGCACCAGATTAATATCTCCTTCTTCATATTAAATAGGTTCCTCTTCTGGCCAATGCAAATCGTCCTCTCCAGACTCCTGTGGTGGCCCTATTACAGCAACGCTATAGCTAGGGCGAGGCCGTGAATGTAGGGGAGGAGGCCTTTCATCTCGTTCACGTAAGCGAACTTTTTTGGCTGTATGGCCTTCACTAGCCATTGTTTGCGAAAATATTCAAGTCCAATATCGTGCCCCCTATACGACCGCAGGTGGCACCACCGTTGTGATTGTTGCAGACAACGAAGTATACATACCCTAGTGTTCAAAGTATTTGGTTCTTGATTGCGTTGCTTTGGTTGGTCTTCAATATTTTTTGATAAGGTTCTCAAATTGACTGACAATGAAGAAACATGTGGATGCCGTAGATGGCAAGCAATTTGGTTCTCATTGCTTGGGACGTTACAGACTAATTTAATAGAATGAAAATCAACACAACTAATATCAACCGTCAGATTCCTCGCAGTCTCAATCAATCATAAATGCTGTTCAACCACCCTGATCTAATAAGGGACTGCATTTAGAAAATTCATACGCCAAAAGTAGCGGAGAAAAATCTCTTTCCCTTTCTCTCTCTTCTTCTTGCCTCCAATGGCGTTCTCTGCAACGACGACAACTACGACGCATCGTCTCTCCCTTCTTCCTTTGCCTAATCGCTCGATAGAATCGTCTCTATTACCTCTAAAGTCTGTTTCTTTTCGATTCTCGAGACCAAATCTCCCTAAACCCCTCACCGTTCGATCAATTTCCACTCCAGGTACTTGTTCTTCGTTTCTACGTTTCTTTATGGTTTCTTCTTTTTTTGTGATTGCTGTGCTGATTAGAATTGTTTTGGTTAATGAATCTTAAGCTCCGGCTGCGGCAGCGCCGGCGATAACGTTGACGGAGGATGCGTTGAAACACTTGAATAAGATGAGAAATGATCGGAATCAAGATTTGTGCTTGAGAATTGGGGTTAAGCAAGGCGGTTGCTCCGGCATGTCGTATACAATGGATTTCGAGGATAGAGCTAACGCTAGACCCGACGACTCCGTGATCGAATATAATGGCTTCGTCATTGGTATGTACGCCTCTCCTTTAAACCTTCTCTTTTGAATATTTAGGGAAAGAAATGAATTTTCTTTTGTTATATTATGGTTCTAGAACACTGACTGATGCAAAGAAAGTGTAAGCTTTTGCTTGCTATTCCATTTTGTTAAAGGAGCCATTAGTTATTGTTTGTTTATTCAATATGAACATTTGCTTTTGTGTAATTGGCATCCCTTGTACTTAGAGTTGGCAAATTCAGTCCAGACCAGGCTCGGGTTGCCAGGCTCGATCTTGGGGGCCGTTTGGTCCGGACCGATTCCACAAAATGTCGTTATTTTCGACTATAGGTTGAAATACCTATAATCTTTTTGGCCTCAGGCTCAGCCCGGGCCGCCTTTTCTATCGCTTCTTGTACTTGATCTTTTGATGTGGTTTTTGAGATGCAATGACTGAATTGCATTTGTGCTTTGATTTCCTGAGCAGTTTGTGATCCAAAGAGTCTTCTTTTCCTATTTGGGATGCAATTGGACTACAGTGATGCTCTCATTGGAGGAGGCTTTTCTTTCAAGAATCCAAATGCTACTCAGACTTGTGGTTGTGGTAAATCCTTTGCTGCAGATATGTAAAATCATGTATACCTACAACATACTATACTCTCGGAGAATTATAGGGTGTGTTAATGCCAATTATATATTTCTGATTGAAAAACTCTTGGTTAGCACATGGACTACGTGATCATAGTTTATAAATTCTCACACATTATGTCATGGCCTAATATTTCTTTTTTGCATTTCGAAGAGTAGTAATTTGGATATGCTCATGAAACCTTACAACTTGAGGGAAATCAGATCTGTTTCTACTGAGAATAATTGCTTGTTTTCTGCATACAATAATACTGTTTGAATACTCGATTTGGATATGCTCATGAAACCTTACAACTTGAGGGAAATCAGATCTGTTTCTACTGAGAATAATTGCTTTTTTCTGCATACAATAATGCTGTTTGAATACTCGATTGTTATAATAAATTATCTCGTTAAAAGGTGGCTCAAGTAGTAGAAAGACTTTCTAAAGAGCCTCTTAACACTTGCAATCCAGGGTTTTGATACTTTTAGACTATTCATGTTTATTAGAAGTTAGAACCTTGTTTGGACTCTCACAGAAAAAGACAGAAAAGACTGATAATAAATTTCTATGTTCATTGACATGGGTTCCATAAAATTTTGTTAATGGCTATTTCAATGAAATTGAAGGGTAGGTAACAAAATATAAAAATTGAAAAAATAAAATGAAATACGTTAAGCCATTTGAAGAAATGGTTTCTACTTGAGGATGTTGCTCATATGTACTAGATAGCCTGAAGTGATAATATCATATTAATTGCTCAAGAATTGCCTGTAGATATTCACAAGAGTTCTTCAACATCATTGCACTCTGATTACAAGTACGGTGCAAGAGAAAACAGTCATTTTTGGCTCATTGCAAAATCTTTTTCTTCTTCTGATGTATTTTTTCAAGTTATATCATACATGAAATGACAAAGCGCTGTCATTCTTGAAAAGAACACCAGTTGCTTTCTTGCCGATGTACCCTAAAAAGTACGTTACTTACAACTTGACTAGCATATCAAAAATCAGGATCAACCTACAATATGCCAAATCCAGAACTTATGAACTCAGGCACCCGTGTTTCTACGGCCAACATGATCAACACAACCAGCTTTGATTGGAGCAACCGATCATCCATAACCACACTGCATGTAGCAAACAGATCAGAAAATCAAGTTCCCTTCTAGGCAACTTAAATTGTACTGGACCTCCTTAAGAGAACAATGGCAAACTGTTGTAGTTCAACAAAAGAGAGCCACTCACTGATATATCGACGCAAGTTCCCCTCCAAATTTTTGGGTGCAAATCTTCCCTTCACGACTAACCTTTGCTGGCCATCGAGCGATCCGCTAGTACCTAGTTCAGCAAGCAAGAAAGCCATAACATGGTATGGCTGCCGATGATTCTGCATATTTTGTCCAAGAAAGAAGATGGGATGAATCAAATTAAACATTTTCCTTTAGGTAATGAAATCTATTTCCATAGAAGTTACTCCAAATGTTTATCAAACTTAACAAATACCAAGTGGTAAGGAAAAGAAGTATAAGAAAAGCTGATCAACAGCACATCAGCAATTTGGAGCTTAAAACAAGTGCAGAAATGAATTTGAATAACATTTCAATGAATATATAACTAAAGCGAACTCCTAATTGATTTGCATTCATCTATAGATCCAGAGAAGTGAACCTTGGAGATGGCACAAGCGTCTGGCACAAGCGTCTGGAAAACAAGTTACAGTAAATGGATAACCAAATACTTCACAAAGGACTTCGGTGTTCTTTGCAATGATCGAAAAGGAAAGGTGAAAGGATATAGAAAGAGATAGCTATAAGCGTGGTACTTTCTACAAACATCTCAAAGGTCCAAACTTTGAAATTATAAATCCTAACCCAAATAATCTTTAATCAACTTTTAGTCATCCACTTTGAAGAATAGCTATGAATGAGACACTTGCGTCGTTATATGCATAAAAAATTACAAGATCTTCCTGATCGCAGCATAACTAAACTCCAACCTTGGTTTTGTGTCGAAATCTCGAATGGCGATATGTCAAGCTAGAGCATGGCTTTTGAGAGGCTTCACGACGCTATCTTCTCATCCTCCACTACGTGTCTGTGTGGTTGGCAGTGGACCTGCTGGCTTCTACACTGCTGAGAAAGTAATTCACGTTTTTCCCTCATTCAATTTGTTACACGTTTGAAACCCTAATTAAATTTGAAACATTTGTCCTTCTCTGTTTTTTAAGATGATTAAAGCCCACGAAAGAGCTCTTGTTGATATCATCGATCGATTGCCCACTCCCTTTGGTTTAGTCAGGTCTGGAGTTGCTCCTGATCATCCTGAGACCAAGGTCAGATTGTTGTTTTTTTTTGTTAATTTTGAACAAAAAATCTCTTTATCTTGTTCTTAATAACTTTCTAAAGAATGATCTGAGTTGAGCTTAGTTTACCAGAAAACTTGCAACAGATTGTGACAAACCAGTTCTCAAGAGTTGCTCAACATGAGAGGTGCTCTTTCTATGGTAATGTTACTCTTGGTTCGGCGGTAACTCTCTCTGAGCTCCGTGAGCTCTATGATGTGGTAAGTTTGATGCGCTAAATGCTATCACTTTGGCTTGCAAGACTAGTACTTCTGTTAGGTATGTGCTTCTGTTTTTGACTCACATTTGTGTAATCATTCAGGTTGTGCTTGCGTATGGTGCTGAAAGTGACAGAGCTTTGGGTATTCCTGGGGAAGTACGTGCATTAAAAATAGTCCTAAATTACCATTCCTTATTCTTTTCTTTAATTTATTTGCTGATTTTTCTACTTTCATCTGCTATCTCAGCTTATCTGTGCCTTTCTCAGTTGTGGTGTCTGTTCTTTGATGGTTTATGATTTTTATTCTGCAACAGTGAAAGCTGCTTAGAGAATTGTGGTTGCTCTTGCCTAAAAGTTTTCTTTTTCTTTATCAAGGATTTGTCAGGCATACATTCAGCTAGAGAATTTGTTTGGTGGTATAATGGGCATCCAGATTACAGAAACCTAAATCCTGATTTGAAGAGCACTGATACAGCCATTATCCTAGGTCAGGTGTGTTTATATTCTTATTAACTGTTGGTACCCTATGTTGAGATAATTTCGTGTGCAATGCAAATGATAAGAAAGATTCAATTATATTAGAAACAATGCGCTATTTGACATACATTAGAAATTTAAACTGTTCTCTCGGTCCACAGTCTTCGCGATGGATCGTTAATATCATTTGATTAAGGTTGGTTGGGGTTTTATGTGCTTCTACAAGTAGTGCAGTTAATATCATTTGGTTTTATATGCTTCTACAAGTAGTCCAGCATCATTTACTGGATATAGCAAATTTCAATAGAGGTGAGTAAAGATTGAAAGATATGGGTGGAAACCTTGAACAGAGCCATAGACGGGTACTGCTTGTAGTTTCCTCTATTGAATGATGCAGAGGATACAGGTTCTTCTCATAAGCGTAATTGTAAAATGTTTTCGCATCAACTTTTAACATTTAGTTTCACTCTTTTCCAAAATTTGTTTTGCATTCAAGGACACATTCCTGGTGTCAATGTCACTTTGTAGTTGAATTCTCTGTATGACTACAACTGCTTTGACAATATATGTGTGCGCATCTTTTCAGTATGTTCAGTGCAAGAGCATATTTTCTTCTCACATGGCCAAAGCAAGCATTCTTTATTTGAAATTTAATCCTATAGATTGACATGGTTGGACTGCTAGAAATGTGTTAAGCGAGCATATTTTGTTATTCATATCACGTGGTCTATCATCTGCTTCTCATTATTTCATGTGACTTCTACACTAGTCACAGGATATAGGAACAAGTAAAGAATCAGGCCTAACAAATGTGCAAAATCACATCCTTTTCTATTGTGAAAGGTTTTAAAAGGCAAGCAGTTGGAATTTTGTGATCAAATTATTGCTTTTCTTATTATCCAGGGAAATGTGGCTCTTGATGTTGCACGCATCCTCCTTAGACCAACAGCAGAATTAGCAACAACAGATATTGCAGACCATGCTTTGACTGCTCTGGAGCAGAGCTCAATAAGGTTAAGTATTCTTTGGTGTCCGATAGATCTCTGTCTAGTTGTGTGATCATTGAACTTAAACCATGCATATAATTACAGGAAAGTATTTTTAGTTGGAAGACGTGGACCAGTCCAAGCAGCTTGTACTGCGAAAGAGCTACGTGAAGTTCTTGGTAATTCTTTAAATCCTGATAAATTTTTGTGTTTTTAATCTGTGATTATCTGCCTTTTGTATGGACATATTTTAATGTGCTTCATTGATATACAAAGAACTTTATCTTCTTTTTTACGTGTCATTAGGTGCGTAATAGCTGCCAATTTTCTTTTTGCTTGTTAAGATTAACTAACTGTGCTGACTGGCATTCATTGGTAATGACTAAGACGCTTACTGTTAGTTCTTTAATTACTTGCAACCGACAACCATATTTCATTGGATGGTGGTAGAATTGTTGGATTACAGTTGTTATTCCTAATTTTTTGCCGACTTTCCTTGTTACCGTGCTCATATTCTCTTCGTTTTGGCCTCTTATAATTACCAATTGTTAGCTGACCAAGGAAAACATGAAAGGATATTATTGCCGATATAATTTCTTGCAGGTATTAAAAATTTACATATTCACATCAACCAAGCTGAATTAGAGAAGAACCAAGAAGATGAGGTAAATTGCCACTTTGTTCAATTTTCTGCTTCCTTGTAGTTGGTAAAGACGATCTCTCGTTAATATAGATTTGTAGTGTTTTAGTACGTTGTATTCTTTTTCCTGTCTAATAATGACTGGGCAACTTTTCTTCTTCTTTGAAATAAATATTGTAATAAAAACAATAGCAAGGTCATCCATCAACCAACAGTTGGTTAATTCTTGATTTAGTTTGATGATATAGGTTTCTTTTAACTTTTATAGGTACAAAACCAACTGAATGTATTTGCATTTGATGGGATGCTATTGCATTATCTAGATTTTGAGTGACACTTTAGGTGCTGTTAGGCTTCTGCACTAAGTAGGAAGCTGTTACTGGACATGGTATAGGATCTAGTCATGAGTCGAGACACAGAAGGTCTACTTCCTTTCCCTTAGCTGTGTTCTTCCTTATTTTGGATGAACCTACGCTATCAGCTTGCGGAATAGACTTTTCCTGGATAGAGTCTTAGCCTTACACTAGTTTTTCAATAAAATTCTGCTTGATTCTTTTTATCAACCACAGCCCTTTAAATAGGCCTGAAGAAACAAACATTAACCCTAATTAGGATTCTTAGGTATAAGTCTAAAACAGAAAAAACAACTTAAATAGAAGCCTAACAACCTCAAAATATTTAATAAAATATAATAAAATCAAGCCTAGATCTCTGCTGCCACGTCAACTGTATCAACTGCCACTTTTCTTGCATGTTGAATAAACTTTGCTACAAAAGCATCTTCAACAGAAGTTCTAAATCTAGTCATAGGATTAGGGGAAATAAGTTGGTGCAATAGTCAAGAGCAAACTCTGTAATGGTGTTTACAATTTCACTTCAGACAACCCTTTTATGTGCATATCTTACTCGTCCATGGTTTATCCATTAAGCTACAAGTTTATTTTTGATGAGGAGATTTGGAGAGTTGGTTATTAATGTAATTCGGTTATTCTGAACAGGCACCTATTGCCATTTAATGTTTATTTCGATATTATCATTTGAATGATGCTTACATTGCATGTTTCTTTGGTTAATGTTTCTCATCTTCACATTTCTTTTGGCAAAGGAAGAGCTGAAGAACAATCGAATTCGACGGAGAATTTATGACTTGCTCTCTAAGGAAGCTGCATCAGGACCATCTGTTCCCACTTCAGGTCAACATGAACTTCACTTTATTTTCTTCCGCAAACCTGAAAGGTTTCTGGATTCACTGGACAGAATTGGCCATGTTACTGCTGTTCAGTTTGAGAAAACAGTTCTTAAAGGTGCTGTTCTATCTACAATGATGCTATTCAATTAATTTCTCCTTCCCTTTACTTTTATATGTTAATTTGTGTCTTGGCTGTTTATAAAGCATTGTGCAAAATTTGGTCCTGTGATAGGATCATTATAGTAATTTAATTGAGATGACACTGAATGAGGTTTTTAGTCCAGACCTGTTGAAAATAAGAACAACCTATTCCGGCATGGAGTTTATGTCTATGTGTCATTAGTTATTAACTTCATGTAAATATGCAGCTGTCGGCCCTGGGAAACAAGTTGCAGTTGGTACTGGACAATTTGAGGAACTTGAAAGTGGGTAAGTTTCTCAGATCATCAATTTTTAGTTTGTCTTGCTTTCTGGTGTGTTCAGGATTTTAACCTTTTCAGAAATGGTTCACATGGGTCCATGACATAGGTATGAAACAAACTATCTATTGTCACTGCAGTAACGTTAGGTCCATATCATGATGGAAGAAGTATGTCAGCTATTTTTTGTGAGTTACGCATAATGCTTGGAATGTGAAGGGTACATATGTAGAAACTTTGTTATCTAGAAACTTAATTTGAAGCATATCCTTTGAATTTTGTGTATATTGAGGTATATAAAACTTTTTCTTTCCTGAAGTTCTCTAGTTTCTAGGAAATGAAATGTTTTCACTTCTCTGTGTTGTGTATACATGTTTTCATGGAAAACTGCCTCCTACTGCATATGGATTGCAAATATAAGCTCCTGTACAGGAAGTGCCAATATAAAAGTTTTCTAATTGTTTTATTTTAATCAACCTACAATGGAAGGTTTCTCCATATGCTTTTTCCTTAAGCTGTGGTTCCTATGTTGTTGAATTAATTATAGGTCGTTTGATGATTCTGTTTTGGCACTATGCTCCTTCTTTTAGGTTGGTACTAAAGAGCATCGGTTACAAGTCAGTACCAGTTGATGGTTTACCATTTGATCAACAGAAAGGTAAAGTGAGATTGATAATTGTCTGCCTTAACAGTACTTCTCTTGTGTTCCTTAAGGTGGCATTACTATAACTTTTGGTTTGATAAGCTAAATGGGACATAAGTTGAAGCCTTTAGATTCCTGAGTTTGTCGTTCAGTTCACTGTATGAGTAAATATGCAAATGTGCACTCAAATCGTTATAAAGGGTTTCCATTTGCATGTAATATCCAGGACTGCTTGTCCTTGAGTGATTTGATCACCACTTTTCCTAATTTAACTGTCATGGACATGCTTTCCAGGTTTGGTTCCGAATGTTGGAGGTCGGGTTCTCTCTGATGCTTCAGGAGACCCTACAATGCTTCAGAAAGGTTTGTATGTATGTGGATGGTTAAAGAGAGGACCAACAGGGATTATTGCTACAAACCTCTACTGTGCAGAAGAAACTGTAAGTTTTTTCCTTATATTCTACTAGTCTGAGGGTTATCATCTATTAAAAATTCATAATCATTGTTGCTTATCGAACTTTTGGCATTCCAGGTTGGAAGCATATTGGAAGACCTACAACATGGAGCAATAGTATCCACATCTAGCATGGTAGAAAAGCCCGGTAGAGAAGGGCTCCTCCAGTTACTTAGTGACAGGAACATCGAGTTTGTACCTTTTAGTCGTTGGCAAAAAATAGATGCTGAAGAGAGGAGCCTTGGGAGTCTTAGAAACAAACCCAGACAAAAGTTAACAACTTGGGAAGACTTGATGAAAGTAGCCAAGGATTGATAAAAGGAAATCAAGTGCAACTTATAGGATTACCATTGACCTATTTTCACACATTCTTTGTTTTGTTTTGCATAAACATCTTGACATATTCCTCTTTCAATAAAACCCCAAATAGATTTGAATCTTACTGAATGAAGACGTTCACTTTACTTGTCCACCCGATTGTGGCTGGTACAAGGCTCCAAAATGGTTTCATTGATGTTTTGCGACCGCAGTCAGAACATTGGTCCAAACACCAGTAATCTGAAGAATTGATAAGCGGAATGGTGATGAAGACGGAGTTAAAGGCCTTTGATATACCAATTTTGCGATTACCAAATTCAGTTGACTTCTAGTTATTGTTACCTCCATTAAGACCATCAGTTCAAGGGCAGTAACAGTTGCAGCAACTCCGTAGGAACATAGGATCAAGTCTTGACACAATAAATCCATAACTTATTCTTATCCAAAAGATAGGATTAACAGTGACATTTGATAATACTAAGCTCAGACCAATCTCACCAAAAAACAAAAAAAAAACTCCGAGTCCCAGCTGCAATTCTCACTTTTGGATTAGAAAGTCGGTTCAACAAGAAGTATAAATGGCAAACAAGCCAACAGGTTTGGAAAAGCTCATCCAAGTAAACTCTAAGCTGACTAAGTCTCTACACAACATATCGGTAAGTTACATATCTCCCTGCAGTCTCACTTGGTCTAATAATCTTCACAACCTGTCCACGCTGAAGCCCGTAATATCTTGCAATTGGATCACTCACCTGAATTCGAGGCAGCTG
>JANZXP010000194.1:32468101-32501689 GCA_027576715.1 Erythroxylum flavicans | reverse complement strand
ATAATCTTCACAACCTGTCCACGCTGAAGCCCGTAATATCTTGCAATTGGATCACTCACCTGAATTCGAGGCAGCTGCATTCACATATAAAAATAAGAAACATGGAGCCCGCAGTAAGAGACAATAAGCATGCAAAAGGATCCCGATATTTAACAAATTTACCATCCAGTTCGTATTTTAGCATATAGTCACAATATCCCTATAAAATATAATCGTCATGACAGCACTTTGATATATTTGCACAATTTAAGAACTTCTCATAAGATAATCTTGTCCTTCCAATGACACAAAAGATCACAACTTCCAAATTTGACAACTTCTAGTGTTTTGAATTATGGATGTTGCCCCCAGCAATTACAATCACATTTATCCAAAAAGTTTATGTTGGCATTAAAGCCCGCAATACTAACAGCTAATATTACAGAAAACAAATAGATTGCAAGCTTTTGGTACAAACGTCTACATGAATGAACTACCTAGTAGAAGAGAGGGAACACAATTAGCTCACCTCTGCATTTTTATCATTAAGGAGTACTGTTGGAGTTGACAGGTAAAATGGTTATAATGTCAACTTCTTTATACCCATTTGTTAGAATGTAATCACTTTGTTCATTTCCAGATAATTTATTAAAACTCGTACAAGATAAAATGTTAGATTCATCTGACCTGAGTTTCTTTTACAGTGTATCTCTCTAACAAAGTCTTCTTCTCTTCAGATGTAAGTAATTGATGCTCAGGAACAAGAACATGGTCCTTTATATTAACCAAAAGCTCCGCCTCCTGTTTGATAAGGAATGAAAAGAAATGAAATTGGAGTATCACTGCATTTCAAGAAAATAAGTACTAAAAAGATCATATAAACTTTTTCCACCTTCATCCGTAAGTGGAGCAGGAACCACATGCTGCTCAAAACAACAAATACACCCAAGAACTAGTTCAAACCCAATAAAGACTTAATCAGCATGACCAATAGGTCACAGATTACATACCCACTAATTTCATCCCAAAGTCAATTAAACCAACCTTTCTAAAAAATAAATAACATGAACGGATAAAGGATCATTTAAACAGGAGATGAAAGACTCATTTCTCCACATAGATAATCAGCCTCATTGACTAAAAAGATATCCAATGAATGATTCCAAATTATTAACCATATAACAGAGATGGATCTTTCACCTGAAACACCTCCAAGCTGAATTTTGAAGATATTTCACTGATGCATGTGCGGGCAAAGGGAGTCAAATTCTGTTGTACAACTAAGATTGCTCTAAAAACATTCTCTGATTTCATGCGATTGGTGTAAGTCTTCATCGTCTTAACACCAACCTTTTGTTCCTCAGGAAAGAACACATAAATCTGGTACACAAGAAACAACCAGTAAGGAACATCAAAAGCAATATAGAACCATTCAAAAACCTTCACAAGTAATTAAAATCCATCCAAAAATACCAAATGACGCAATTGTGAATGTGGAAATATCTATTTGATATAAATGCATTCGTTAGTAAACTTAACCAAATATAAAGCAAACTACAGATAATTACCGCTTCCTTATTTCGCTTTTCCTTGACAATAAAAAGGTCTTCCCTTTTGAAGTTCTCGCCAAATTTATATAAGAATTGCTCCCTTGACATGTTGATATCAGCGTCAGGAACAATATAGCCTCGATCCCTCAACATCTGCATCACTGTCTTCCTGATTCTATAAAGCCTCTTGACTTCATCCTCCGATAGAGTCATACTTCCAATGACTTCTGGAAAACAGTGTTTCGATTAGGTTGTTGTAGCCAAAAAAAAAAAAAAACAAACGAAGAGGAGGAAAAAAAAAAAGAAAGACTTTGAGAACTGTAGTTGAGGATACAATACTTAGTGTTTCAAATTGCACTACTCAAAAACATCAAAAAGCTTCAAGTTGATCTTTATATTTCCCTACTAGCCTACATGTAATAGCATGTAATTATGCAACTCTTAAATGCTACTGCAGATTATACTGGTACCTGAAAATTAGAAAAACTTTCAGTTATGAAACAGATGGCGTCGGGAGGCAGGTGATGAGCGGCCAGTGGCGAGGGGCGGGCGGCGGGCGGGAGGAGGTTGGGCTTCTTAAGATTTCACAGACAAATTAGGGCGGGTAGGCGAGGGGAGAAGGCTGAGCTGGTTTCAACTTTCAAGTAACCAGAAACGAGCCGTCTTTTGAGGTGATAACGGGGTGCCGTTTTAAGCAGACAAGGCTGCCTACACGACGTCGTTCTCATCTAAACAAACTAATTATATTATATCATTATCATATAAATTTTTTATTTTATTAAAATATTATACTTTATAACTAATTAGTGATACACAAAATTTTCAATTTTTATAAAAAATTTATATCATATGCGTCATATAATTGAACTTATTATAAATTTTAAAAAATTTTATTCAAACAAAAATTGATTCTCAATAAAAAATTGATTTTCATTAATTTATAAAAAAATCATTATTCTAAAAGTTTAGACAATTTTTAAACCCTATTTTATTAATTATCAAATTTCTAATTTATAATACATAATTTTTATTTTTGAGAACGGAAGAACTCGCAGCCACCATCTTTTAGATGCATACTAGGTAAACCTTTTGATTGACACAATAGCCTACAAATCACACCAATTGGATATTCCGCACTAGACAAGCCCTATACGACAGGCTCAATCGAAAGAGTGTAGGTAGGAGATCATAATAATAAATATAATAACATTAATTATTCACTCTTTGCTAATTATGAGTAAGACTTCGTATTGCTAGACTTTCTATGTCTTCGCGTATTATCGAGATTTTTACTTGATGTTGTTATTGTTGTTGTTATTAATAAATTAATTAATTTGATGAATTTATTTTTTATTTCTAACATGAAATTTATTTACCTAAAAAGAAAAAAAAATCTCTCATATTTACATGAACATAATCATAAGTAACACAAATCCCACGAGAATACTTCTTCCTCCTCCATAATAAGCAAATCCAACTTTCTGTGCAGAGCTCACAATCTGCACAGGAAACAAGCAAGTTCCTCTCGAGACGTTGTATTTTACTATCTCTGCATTACCTTTAAAATCACAGGCCTCCACGTCTTGGTCATTCATCTGAAAGTACATGTTAAATGCATATGAATAGTTCCCGATACGATCAAGCTTGTTGCATGAAGAACCGTACTGCAAACTCGTGCAATCTGATAAAGAACAAGCGTAATCTATATCAGGAGCTAACCCATCTAGTTCCTTGATGCCATGCTTAACCACACACCATTGCTTTCCCATGTACACAACCCCTTTTGCTGCTATTAGCATCTTGTCCTTGCCTTTCCCTGATAAGTCCATCGGAAACTTGGGTTGTCCGTCGTACCGAAATATCCCCCAGTGTCTCTCGAAGAGCCCCGGAGCTATGCTCTTTTGATCCTCGTCGAGCAAACTGAAGAGGTACACGTCTAGTTTTCCTGGCCGGAGAGGAGTTCCCTTGTTGTTGGCCAACTTTTTGAGGAGACCATCGTAGAATCTTTGAGCAATCTTTGGATTACCGTTGATGTTACCATCTGTCGGCCAACCAACTTCTCCGACTATGATTTTCATGTCGGAAAAACCAGCTTTTTTAAGGGCCCAAAGGAGGGTATCATAGTTTGCATCGAAGACATTGGAATAGGACACGTTGTTGTCCTGAACTGACTTTTGTCCACCGTCGAAGAAAGCGAAGTCCACAGGGAAATCAGGGTTTTGGTAAAGACTAATGAATGGATAAATGTTGACGACAAATGGGGACTTGTTCTGGTACAGAAACTTGACAAGTTGGATCATCAAATCCTTTATATCGCCGCGAAAGTCGCCGTCCGATGGTTTATCAGAGCCTGAAGTATAAACATCGGCGTTTAGAGGTACTGTGGCTTTAATCTTGTTGCCTAAACCTGCATCGTTGATCGCTTTCTGAATATTTTGCAATGCAGGTAATGTAGTTTTGGTAAATGATCCATTGTAACTTGTCAGAAATGGTTCATTCCCGACAGCTACGTATCTGATAAACACAAATCAGAAACATTTGGTAAGAAACCAAAATTATTACAGAACATCGAAACAACAACATGTTCAAGATTTGATCAAACACCTTATATCAACACCACCATCGTACAAATGCTTGGTGACATTTTCTTTCAACCAATCTTTGGCATGATCGAGATCACTAGCCATGCGACCGAGCATGTTATTGGGAATACCAACCATAACTTCGATGCCTGAACCAGAAAGTGCATTTACAGTCCAAGCATCTGAATCAAAAAGCTTAACCCTTTTGATCCCATTGTCTTTTAACATTTTAACCACTATGTCAGGCATCAATGGATGAGACGCCATTGTTCCCCAGTTGACACCTAGGCCTGGTATAACATCTGAAACAACTACTACGACGTTGGAAGAGATCAAAATCATTAAAATGGCCAATTCAGGCAACTTGGCTCCAGCCATTTATATTGGTTCTGCACTGCACCTGGTTTCGATGGGTGAGGAAAATGGTGGTGTGCAAGAAACTTGAAGGCAATCATTAGAACATTACATGTGATTATATATGTGCAAAGAGTCATGATCATTGTGCATTTCCGTTAGTAACTTCAAAGCTTGGACGATCTGTTAACGGAGGACATTTGCTATCTTTGGCATAGTAACGTGGAAGAGTTACAACCAACCATAGCTGTGGCACTGAAAACACTCTGTCAACTCATTTTCATGCATTGGATTAAAGTGTATTGTTGTTGAAGATTGGTCTTGTTTAATACCATACATGCAACGAATTTTCAGTTGTATCCATGCAACTGATTAGAACATAATAGACAGAAATGTTGATTGAGCTTTGTGCTTCAGAGTAAAGAGGCATGCATTCCGTACATTGCATGATTATAGATTAACCTTTCCAAGGAGTGAAAAGAAATCTTTTTATTTTAGTTCTTCTTGATTTCTTAAACTCAATCTGACACAAATTAGTATTTCAATCCATTTATTGAATTTTATAGTGTCAAGTTATTAATCCCCTTTTCTTTTTCCATACCATTAAGTGATCTTTAGTGATCATCTTTACTAAATTAAAAAATTTATTTATAAAAAATAATTTTTATTATTTATGATATTAAAGACTGACAATATTGCCTGTCATAAGTTTTTTCTATTTTTAAAAAATTTTTGTATATGAAAATTAATATAGTTAAAAAAGGTTAAAAGATTATATATTTATGACATTTGTTTGTTTTATTTATTTGAAACAGAATTAAGATGAGAAAAAAAAAAGTCCAAAATCTTTTTTTTTTCCTGAATTTCGATTCAAATCGATCAAATTAATCTTCACCATTAACTTCAGATCAGATAATCCTTTTTGCCAAAGTCTAATTGGATGTGTGGAGTATCACAAAGTGTCAACTCTATCCTCAAAACTTCATATAAGTTTGTGTATGCATTAGTAAATGGAGCTGCAAAGAATTTCTGATCATATATATATTCAACATTTATATTGACATATTTTACATCTTTCTTACATAACCAAGATTGGCCGAGGATTTACAGAACATAGCAGAAGCAATCACAAGATCTATAAATGAATCTCAGTAACTACTTCACAAAATTTTGATCACAGCAACAAAATGATCTGTCCTACATGTGCTCTCTCCATTACTTACGTGTCTCTAGCTTGAGCAATGAAGTTGAAGAAGACAAGAATCTCTCAAATTCTTCCACTAATGTACAACTCTCCCGACTCTTACATAATCCTACAGCTTCTTTAGAAGAGATCAAAAGGAAGGATTTGTGCCTCTCCAGTTTATCCTCTCGACAGTTTGTTCAGTACAATCAATCATAAGAATCAAACTTTCGTGCTCCTGCACCCAAAATAACACTATTTACCTCACATTAAAGGAAGGTAGGCACCACCGTGACCTTTCCTCAGTACAAGTGGCCCAGCATTGTCGGGAACCTTATCGAGCATCTTCGTGCACACCTCCATAATATCAGTAAATCCAGTGGCTATTGCAGCCAGTTGTAGTCTTAACCGCAAATCCCTGGTCCGCTTCAATAAACATCTAAATGATCTCCCAAGATACTTGGCCCATTCTGCAGGTAAGCCTCCTCCAGTCAGCCAAACCGAGAATTGTGATTGATCACCTCTGGCTACAAACTCAGCTCTGTAGAATCTTGCCAATTCAACAAGCATCGAAGGTTGAAGAGGAAGCACTGCTACAAATTCAGCGACAAACTCTTCAGTAAGTTCTGGTTTTAACATCTGATTCCAGAGGACCAATGCCCATTCGCTTGGCTGGTTAAGACCATAAGCTTCAGCAACGATTAGAGCCTCCTGGAAACGGGATTGCTCAACTAAGAGCCGCCTAGCATTTGTCTCCGACAAATTGAGCCATTTGGAATCTGGCATTCGAATTTGAAGAGAAACAAGGGAGGCCTGGGCACAAGCACCTCGAGTTTTATTACCTGCATCAATCGAAGAGTAGACTTCAGCTGCTTCAATATAAAACCGCATAGACTCAAGGAGGTCTTCATTCTGGTCTTTATCATAACGGTGAAACCACTGATCAGCAGACTGCCATGCCCGTGACTCCAAAAGAGCAGCTGTTTCATGTTTCATGTCAAAATGATTATAGACCTGAAAGAAGAAAAGCACGCATATCAAGATGTGGAAAATATATTCCTCAAATTTCCTGATCACAACCCTATTTCCAAGAAAGTTTATGCCAATGTGGCACAGCTGTGAAGAAATCAAGCCAATTCAGTGTTAACTGTTAAAACCTGAACAGTACACTTGATTGCATGATGAAACTCTACTCAACCATACATAAGATCAAACCAACTTCAAACTAATTCAATTCTTTATCTCCGTATTTTGGCCAAATAGTTCATGAAGCATACTGATACTAAATTACATTTCAATGCTGCAGCATCGCCATTTTGAGGTCTATTGTTCCCTCCACTTTCCCCTAGTTAGTGCCCCTACTGACCAGATACTGATACAGCCAAATAATCTCAAAATCATCCACAGCGTAATCATCTGAAGATGACATCAAATGCCACCATGTGATGAAGTGAACTAATAACAGTTTAGGAGTTATTAATTTATAGCCAAATCATGTTAAACGTGTATATTCTGCTCCCTTCCCTCTCTTCTTTGTCTCCAGTTTCACGCGGCATCAAAGCTAACTTAATAGTTACAAATAATATATGTATTGTCCATACGAACCATGGCAAATGCATCAAGATCTCTGGCATTGAAATGCTTTAGTGACGTAAGAACAGCCATCCGAAATCCCCTAACAGCCTTTCCTGGGTCTGTGTCTGCTGCAGCTGAAAACTTCTGAAGAAGAAGGTCAAGCTGACCATTTTCTATGAGAATGCCCAGGATGAAGATAAGGGCGTGGAAATTTCCAACTCCAGTTATCAGTCTAGCTAAACAAGGAAAATCACCCTCAGACACATAAGCTTCAACCCTAGTTGCGGCAAGAGCTATAAGAACATCAACTCCATCAAGGCACGCTGATGATTTATAGAAGTGATGCGACAATATAAGAAGCTCAACCTGAGAGAGATTTTCCATTGAAAAGAAAGTTTCAGTCATTAAAAGCATGATGATACAATCTCAAGACAGGACCAACTGTCAATCAAAAATTTCCCTCATTTATCTCCTCTTTACCAGAGAAAAAAAATCAAGAGTTCTGCATACAAAAATATTCCGTATATCAAACAAAACAGAACATGTATGCAAGGCATACAACTATATCACACAAAAACAAGTCATAACTAAGCAGAATATATCACTCTCAAGGATGGTGACTAATCAGCCTTAAAGGTATCTATGTACCACCACCAGTATTACAACATAACAGTACGTAATCGAAATATAGCAGCCTAAATTGTTTACTAGCAGTCTTTGATATACCTCACAGGCATGGGGTATTTCTTGTCCAGTAATAACCAAGCGCATTAACGCATGGCCAATTTCAGGTTCTGAAGGGCAAAGCTCTGCCCACTTCAAGAAGTCTGAAAATCTCCACAGCAGAGGAGCAGGTCCTTCTTCTTTTTGAGAATCCATGTATCCTCCACGATGTGCAGCTAACAGACCCTGAAACACATTAGAAATGTAAATCAACCACAGTATGAGACTATTAGAAGGATTAACTGGCATCAAATTTAAGTGGCAGCTCCACAGACGGTGAGAAAAATGTCTGTGATACCAATATAGTCAACACAAATTATGACCCACATAATTCGCTTACTAATATTAGGTTTGTTATGCAAACTCCATATGGTTTAAGAAGCTGACATGGAGGATTTTGGATTTAAGATTTTCAAGCCTTGTTCTTCAACACGCATCCAACTGGGCCTGAATGACAACTCTATTCACAATGCAGATGCAAGCAATGCAATCGAAGGACTAGATATGCCCAGTGAAATTAACAATTTACAAAAGAAATATAAGCACACCTTTAAAAACGATTCTGCAAGAATTTGAGCAATCTTGGCAGCTGGCATGGAATAAGTTTGCACTAGAAGGGATGCTTCTTCAAATGATTCTTGAGCTTTAAGAGATAGCAGTTGAAGCAGTTCAATTGGCTGCTTATTAAAGGCCTCAGAAAATGAGAGACCTAAGACATTTGCAGCTTTCACAACTGCTATGATTCGTTTGCATAATCCACATCCACTACCCTCAGCGAACAAGTTGATTAAACTCTCCAAGATCTTCATTTTGCATATTCAAGATGTGACGATAACATAATAGAAGGTAAAGTTAGAAGACGTAGTTAACAAGGAAAAGAAGTTAAAATTATCTATATCAAGCAAACAGAGAGTGATGCATATAGATTATTCTACAAGATTATAGAATGAAAGAAAAAGAGTTGGATGAATTACCTGCAAGGGCTTAATCAGAGGCTCGTCAATGGATATATTATATGATTTCATAACAGAAAGTACTTCCTCATCAAGCATTGATAATGACACTTCGCGAACAGGAGTCGACATAGCTGCAAGCTTTAGAGTAACATCAACAAGTTTGAATTCAGGAGGGGTATGTTCGGGAGAAAGTTTATGTTGAAGTTGCTTGGCAGCTGTTGTTTGTCCAAACTCCAGTAAAGAAAGAACAGCTCTTTCCAGCTCTGCAGGTCCAATCCTTTCCTCCCACTTGGAAAAAGTCATCTCCATTCTTACGTTTTCATCTTGTAACTGCAACTCATTTCTCAAACATTGAGTAGAAAAATCTTCAAGATCATTGCCTTTATCCACTGGGTCTAGCAATGCACGTCTTAAAGGCATATATCCTTTAGCCCTCCTTTTTGTCTTTGCATTCCCACCTGATGTAGGAGAGCCAGAGTCTAACAAATGGTTTTTATGAAGGGAAAAATTATTTTCCCTTGAATCATGTTTCTCCAAATTTCTATTCCTCATTGCAATAATATGATTATCCATCTTAGAAATCAAACTTGCAGTACTGTCAATTATGCTGGATGTACTTCCACTACCAGGGCTTTGGGTGGAATTTGATGAAGTCACTTCCCCGTTACCTTTTAGCTGAGCTTCAGATTCAACGGCTAATAACCATACTCTAGTCTCAATTTCTCTCAGAAGATGCATTGGGTAAACCCTGTAAATCAGCGCAAAGGTCAGAAGCATTCTGATAATGCATCTTCATTTTAGTATAATAGCAACACAAGCATCACAAAAATAGAACATGAGATAAACCACTTACGGACTGGTTACAGTCATAAGGCCGCTTAACCACTGAAGAGACAAAAATAGCAATTCCAGAAGCTCTTTTGCTGGAATATCTTTCTCCACAGCTTCAGCATGTTTAAGAAAAAAAGTTCCTGCCTGGCAACAGTAATTCAAGCAGTTATCAATATATTGGCAAAACATATAAAAAACACAAAAATACTACTACTAAACAAACAAACCTGTAAAGGAGGGAAACCATATCGGATAAAAAGCGTTTGACAATGACCCCACAAAGCAACTCTCTCTTCAGGAACATCCCAGAGAAACTCCTTCCATTCAGCTACCATGGATTCAGCCTAAATGTTACATAAGAACAATAGCATAAAGTGACCATCAAGAGATCTCTTTCTAGGAGATGACAATAATAAAATAAAGTACACTAAAGGAGCAAATTCATACAAAACTCAACCAAAACGAACTCAAGGCATCTGCAACAAAATCTCTGGTGAACAAAACAACAACTAAAACATTTCAAACAAAGATTAAAGGAACAATTTGTATAGCAAAATGGTACAAAACTATTATCATTTATCATCTGCAAGGCAACTTTTTCTTTTTTCATTTATTTTCAGGTAGATCTCAGTGATCACATTCATGCCCTAGGTGATGCAGGAACATCTAACTAGAGCTTTGTTTATGTGGGAGGAAAGAGGAAGTGAACTTGTTTCAGCTCATCTACTTATAACTATACTGTAACACGAGCTAATGGTCATTTTCCAAAATGAACAACTAACTAGACATAATAATAAACTATCAAAATGTTGATTAATATATTCCCTCAGTGTTTTTCCAGCTTCTTTCTATTTATTCTCTTGATTCCACAACTGTCACTCTTATTTCTTCTTCCTATGTTTGTGTTGTCTGTTTTCCTATATGAAGGGCTATTAGTGCTCTAATATTGCACTAAGAAATGCTCTATATGTTATTGTTATATGGTAATTAGTGAGCATATCCTTTCCCAATGTCCTGTCCACAATTAAACTAAAATATTGACCCGTTCTGAACCTGGATCAATTACTAGATTTTACTTTGAATAACTATATCATATTCATATTTTTGTAAAACTACATGATAAAATCTCCCAAAAAAAAAAATCTCAGAACAAGGATTTACTTTGATAATTATCCAACCACAAGGAAGTCTAAGATTAAATTCAAATTACAAGAGGTGTATACTTGTTTATATAGATTCACATGCAACTCAAGTAAATGTCAATATATCGAGTTAAAGAAGCCCCAAGCATAACATGTTAAATTAATATAAGCTAGGTTCCAAACTCTAGGTTCCAAACTCAGGAAGTTTCAGTAAAAGGGGATGACTGACAGCATGCAGAGTCAACCATAGGAATAAAGAATAGAATAAATGGATAAACCATCCAACAAAACGGTCAGTTATACATGTGACTAAACAATCAAAAATTTTCTTCAAATAACCATTGAGAAAATAAAGGTTAACAAGTTGCACAGGCAATCAAAGCAGTGATAGAAGGGTTTTATGTTTGAAACATGTTAAAAGAAGTTTGAGCAAGAAAAATGTATGTCATGGTTGACTGTTTACAGCACTAATGCTATAAAAACTACCACCTCAATGGAAGTGTTATGTCTAGGTCCCCAGATCTACTTGCGGACTACCAAACATAAGGTCCCTATGCTGGTTTATTGACTCATCACACAAATTGAATAAGGTACAAGGAGGGAAGCAGCAAAAGCTACTTTGTGGTGGCATTTTCACAATCAGAAGCTCACTTTAAGAGCTTTACAGCTTTTAAGCTTATGACATCTTTAGCAAGTATCGTTATTCTCAATATCTGAAAATGCTTTGATATAAAAACATCATGAGAATTTTGTTCTATATCAGTACAAACGTATGCACACACATCAACCACAAGATCTTGGAGATCTCCATCAGCCATTATGGATAAACAGCTAAGGAATGATTGGCATACATAGCACCTCGAGATCGTCTTTAATTCAGATGGAATCCAAGTAATCTAATGCCAAATTGAAAGCAAATGGGTGTCTATGAAGACAGAGCTGATAATTAAGAATGTTTTCATAAAATTTATGGGTACCAGAGGAATTGGTATGGCATATACAGACCTGAGTTTCCGTAACATGGTGAAAAGCAGATTTCCAAGATCCACCACTAGCCTCCAATTGTCTGGCCCAGTTGCGTGCTTCATCCCAGTGCCCATTCTTTTCCAATGCTGTTAAAAGTGAAGCATCGTCCAGAGACTCATCTCCAAGATTTATAACTTCATTCTTGCGAAGTAAAGGCTCTGCCAAATTTATTTTCCAATAAAGTCTTCGATAATGTGCTGCTGCAGATCCTCCATCAGCAAAGTCAGTAGCAGCAAGAAGTTGTAGCAAGCATCTCTTTTCATAAGGAGATGGACAAGTTGAAAGTATTGCGTCAGCCGCTTTTACAGCGGTGGAGCATATCCATGATGTTCTAGTCTGCGCTTCTCTTTCTACATTTGACTGTAGACCAGATGGTTCAGGCTTTATCCCATTAGCAAAGGAACCAAGGTGTGCTGAAGCTTCTGACAGTCGCATTTGTGTGAATGCCTAATATGGTAACAAACAAACAAGCTCCAAAGTCAACCAAAAATTTACAAGGTAAAAGTCAAATATGACAGCAAAGAAAAAACAAAAAAACTATGAAGTGGAGAAAGTAAAAATATTATACAACTTTAGCACAGGTGAACACTGCTTTCAGTTTCAGTTATATCCTCCTAGTGCCCTGATTACAAGCCCAACTTCACGTATTTTAGCATAGATATTCAAATATGGACACTTTAGCATATACTTAACACAGATCAGAACTATCAAATTATCTGATTCTGAACTTCAATCCTTATTGAGCCCCACAATTATCATTTTGATTATATGACAATATCACTGTTTGCAAAATATGGATAAGATGAAGGAAATGCCCTGAAGACAACAACTATAATATTATCTTCTAGATACCATTCAACTTAAAACTAATGTTCAGAACTTGCTAGTTAATTCTAATATTCCCTTCAAGAAAAGCAAATAATAGAATCTTTTAAGCAGTTGGTGGAAGAACAATTATCAGACTAAATAGTCTGAGGGAATTTTCCCAACGCGCATGTAAGGGTCTTTAGTGAATTTGTTTTACGTAAATCGACTATGCATTAAGTTAAACACTTGAGATAATAGATGAGCTTCAGGCACATCAAAATGGACAAAAGGATACATGCTAACCATGAAGTTATGGGACACAATAGACTGCCTCTAGCCAATTCAAAGTTACAAAACTTGAAAAATGTAGAGCTCGGAGCTCCTCATCCAAACAAAACTAGAAATGAACTATCACAGACCTGAAGTGCACGGATGAAAGGTAAGAGTGAACAAGAGGGAAGAAACATTTCAAAGGCCCTTAACAGAGGTAGAAACAACTTTTGCTCACAAAGCACTGCCACCATATTTGAGAGAGAAGCAGGTCCTTCACCAGGATCATTAGCAATATTTAAACCATGTGCACTAGTGTCTAGCATTCCTTCCCTTTCACCAACTACACCATGAGCTGTAGGAACTTTTTCACCAGAAAAGGAGCTTGAAACATCAGCAGTAGAAACCAATGAATCCCCGGAAATGGGCTCCATAAGCCGCCTACGTTTTGAATTTTGACGATTGTAATGGAATGTCAATCCCCTATTACCAGCTGTAATCGAATTGGTGGCTTCGACAGCTGCTCTGACATTATCTGCAATCTGGGATGCAATGTCATTCACCTTGATGGATGAAGTTTCCCTAGAAATATAGGTGTTACTTATGATTGATTACTGATATGGAGAATATGGAAGTTCAATAAATTACATAAGAACTGATAAAAAAAAAAAAAAGAGGTTGCAACCTCACTAACTTGCATATCACAATGCCAGACAAATGGAAATAAAGCAGCCAGAGTATAAGTTGGAAGCATCTAGAAACATGACAAGCACAACTTATAACCAAATACTTTGTTTAGGAGTTTGGGTCACCTTGCTGCTGTAATTTCCAACCAAACAGATAGACAGGACAATGGGGAAACATCTGGAAAGCATGATGCAATCACTGCCAAAATTGCCCATGACATCTCCTTTGCTTTCTTTAGGAGGGCCCCCCCAGGATATTTTAGCTTCTCGCAATCCGCTAAAATCTTGAAGAGCTCTGCTGGAATCATGATATTAGCATCCANNNAGGAAGTTTCACTCCTTTTTTCTGCCATATCTGAGTTTGTTGTTGAACCAGCTTTCTTTTTTGAGTGCATGCTTTTCAAGACAGTCAGTATGTGAACTCTCAGGCGAGGATCACTGAACTCCCTGCTTGCCTGAATATAACATCAAAGTGATACCCATTGGTGAAACTCAACAAATTTTCTGGTTTATCAAAAAATAATTATAGGTTGCGTCACACTTACTATTTGCACAAGAGAATCAAAAGGATATCCTCCAACCTTCGCCTCAGATAGAAATCCAACCTTCAAAAGTAAATGAAAAAATAAAACTGGAGTTCTTGAATTTGCTCAAAATCAACTCAACTGATCAGAATATTAGTTCAGATGCATGTCTGCATCTAGTGAAATGCTCGAATCTCATGTTCAAAAGTATCAACTTGATCTTTTTTTCACAGATTATATATAAGTGCAATGCAGAACAAGGAGCATGTAGTCATTGATTCAAGAGAGAGCAGAAACTCAGAAACCCTTCTCTATACATGACAACTTTCTGGACAGAAAAAGAAGCTTACCCAATCATTATCTCTTGCTAGCAAAGCAAGATACTTAGTGCTTAGGGGAAGCTGATGCATTTGACAATAAATTGTGACTAAACTCCAATATTGGCTTGCAGCCTTTTGCTGGGCTCTTAATTCAGTTCCATCACCACAACCAGTTAACAGCCAGGATCCGCAAGTGTTTCCCTCTGTCATCACTGGAAGGCTAGCCTTTTCCAAATTCTGTAGGATTAGCATTAAAGCACGTGAAGATTGTTTGCTAGTAAGTGAATTCACAGATCTCTTCAGCTTAGCATCGTTTGGACGATCTGCATGCAGATATTCATCTGCTAATGATTGAGCTAAAGATTCCACCATGTCACCTTCATGGGACATCAGATGGAATGTAGAACCCTTAGGTGAAAATTGGCTGAACTTGTCATTTTTCTCTTTCAACTTATAGAAAGAAGATATTCTTCTTAAGGCAGCTACATCCACACGAAGCATACTGGCAGATAAACCACAAAGCTCCAGGAGAAAAGCACATGAAGCCACCAATACAGAATCTTCAAAATGAGTAACAGCCAGAGGAATGACCTGAAAAGTTGAATTACTATTTTAGTTTACTAGATTGTTCATTCTAGTACAATTAACCCCCAATATGAAATACAAAGCACCATTCCAATCCTCATCTAATGTTACTAGAGGCCACAATCTTTAACATCTTTACTATATTTGGTCTATATGGAATAGAATCTGAATTGAGAAATTTTAGAACAGGGGAGACCAAAAAAAGGAATTTAGAGAAAGAGAGGATTTGAGTCTTAAATCTATTCTAGAGTGCATTAAAAGCTAGATGGTTATGAAAAAGGCAGTTAAATGAACCCATGCCCCCTGCCTGCAGTACCTTATAAGTTATCTATAGATCCAAATCCATAATTGATAGTTTCCAACACAAGGTCAAAGCTCACGATTAAAAGTTATGAATAATATGAAGCCCAATAATTCAAAAATCATTAGCACATAGATATAGAAGAATATTGTATTTATAAGATCTCTCTTATGTAAAGATAGACATGAGATTCAATAACTTTCTTATTCTGATAAACGAGTAGCCTAGTCGAACTTAAGAATAAATGTCAAAAGTTGGTGACACTTGAGACCAGAAATCTAACACGGCTACCCCCCATTTACAACTCTCCCTTTTAGTTTCTCTAATCTACAATAGCATCTAATAACTAAGGGACAGACGAATAATGTATATAATTCATTCACCCGATTTTTCAAATGAAGAAAAAGGAAAAAGCAAACTGGGGAAATCTCAAAATCAAAGTTGTCACTACAAAGGTGACTATTACAAAAGAATTGTATACCTCCTATATCTATGTGAAAATAGTGGTATGTCCAGGCCAGACTATGCATATACAAACAAAAGGATCATTCTGCCCAGAAGACTTCTGGTTCCTCTTACAAAGAACATAAACAAAAACAGAAAAGGCCGCAACAGAACATACTGCTTAATCTCATAAGGGACATGCTTCTTTGGTCACCCTTATTTGCCTACAAGTTCCTAGAACACAAGTATGTGAAGTATTCATAAGAAATTCCGCATTTACTACCTCGTTTGAGTCTTAGAGAAGAAACTACCAGAAGTGAACATTTCAAGATCTTAAATGCCACATTCAGACAGTAATCACCACTCATCGTGATTTTGCGGACAGATGTCAAAATGAAATATTGAGATTATAAATCATGAAGCTGCCTATAATCAAGTTAGCTCTTACAGAAGAAAGAAGAGCCTCTTCATTCTGCGTTAAAGGTGCAAGAAGTGTTTGCACATCAGATTGAACATTTGATTGTCCGTGTGAAGTACCAGACTTTCCTTCCAATTTCAACCTCTGAACTCTAACACCAAGAATGTGGTTAAAAGCTGCCAATGCACGTCCACGATGCAAATGGTGCTCAATCCCAACTCCACTTTCCTGAAGTGAACATAACAAAAGCCTCAGATTAAACATTTTATGCTGTGACATAGGGAATGACAGTAAAAGTTATATACTAAGGTGCTGGATCTCGGATAGGAATGCATTTCCAATGCCAATTCTAGAAAAAATATAATTGCAATTTTCATGCACAAAATTTTGACAAATTTTTTACTAACTTGATGGTAATGCAGAAAGTAACTCCTTATTTCTATCCTAAGAAAAAGAATACTGAAAAAAATAATTACATTTGAATTCCTTGGGATCTGAATTTAGCAAGGAATTGGAATATAGTTATGCTTGATAATATTGGAATTTAATTGTGTCCTATGAAAACAGCATAACTACAACGGTTTTGAGCGCCCCAGATATAACGTCAGGTGTTCTTAAAAAGGAAAATGAAAAATACAACGAACAAATATAGAAATTGGAAAATAATAAGTAAAAAGAAGAGAAACAGGTATCTAAGCATTGAATAGGTTTACATAGCCAAGAACACAGAAACATAAAGTAAGAGGTCTACATAGCCAACAATACATAAACATAAACTAGGCCCTCCATTAAAACCTGAATTTGAAGATACTTCCATTTATCACAGCACCAAAATAATAATACCAATTACATTTGACTCCTAACCAGAATTTAAATTCTGTTTGAGATTGTTGTTGTGAATAGAACTACTATAATTAAAGTTCTTTTGGCGGAGGTGTTGTAGTTACAAACAATAAATGTCTGCTAAGCGTACATAAAACCGCGATGACTTAATGAGAAATAAGGCTGGCTTGTCTGATAAAACTACCATTAAATAAGTAGCAGATGTATAATGGGTAAAAAGGAGAGAAGAAATTCCTAGCTATAAATACCAAGCCATGGAATGAGGTCACAGAAAATATCAATATAGGAAATTTATTATAATTTCGGTTAAAGCAATTCTCCCTCCAACCATAGTTTGAAAAAAGAATGTAAAAGGTGTTTTAACCAAACAACTTAAAGATATCTTTTACGTGCATCCCTGCTTGTGGTGTTCCAAAAGGATTACAAAAACCAGAATCAACAGCTCACTAACATCGCATTAGCATAATTTGCAGTACAAAAAATTGTAGTTCTATAAATATCTGTCTCAAAGAAATCATAATGACGACACGGAGTATCTTTTACTTCTTATTTATAAGCATGCTGGTTACTTTGACCATACAATGATCCCTGGTCTAACCTCTCTGACGCATCAGGCAGAATTAAAACAGTTAACAATATCTTCAACCTCACTCTGTGCAATTCTAATTGGAATTAACAAATATAATCCCAGCAGCACAATGGAATGATTTAAACTAATCTCCACGAACTCACCAAAACGCCCTCTCATTGCATCATTTGGTTAATAACAAATTAATGGAACTCATAACTTAGCATGGAACAGACACTAAGTTCTTGGAAGAAAAAGAATCAAAAAAGTTCTTGGAAGAAAAAGAATCAAAACCTCAAGTGAAGAATCATAGAGTTCATCTTGAACATGTTTCTGGATTGTTGCTTCCCAGGAGACTGCACCTATCTCAGTTTGTTCATCAGCATGAATGCAAAAATCTATCTCCCTATGTAACAAAGAGTCTCCTGTAGGCAGACCTGAGAGTGATTGCCAGCCAAGAGGACCCTGCAGTATGGAGAAACCACCACATGTCAGAGCATTACAATAAAAACAGGACTTTCCCATTTTGAAAGGATCAGGCCGACATAATATCTAAAGTTTTGATAATCTGAGAATTCGGGAACATTAAAACATAATTTGTTGAAGCAAAAGTTTTATACACCTATTGTACAAACAAAAATTTAAAGTAAAGAAAAGTTAAGATCAGAGAGGCATTCAAGGTGAAAAGCAGCAGAAGTAAACAAACCTGCATGTAAAGATGAATCAACCTCCTCACAGTCTTAGGAAACCAACATGGCAGCATCTGCAAAAGTGAAGTATCGCGTGCAGCAGAGTAGAAGATGTTGTCACGCCAATTCAGATAGTCCACCAGAGCTGATTTTCAAACACAAAAAACATGTGAAAAAATAAGAATGAAGTGAACTATTATTAGTGTTGATGGTTAAGTATGCCAAATGAATATGAGCCCCAAACCAACCATTATCTGCTTTAGGTCTCAAATAATTGGAAGCTGTATCTTGCCCAAATCTTGCTGCCACCAGAGTGCGCCACAAAGTGGGAAAGCGCTGTAATGTAGGTCTAAGATTTTCCAAAGTACACTGGGCCGAAATGCTACCACGCCTATTTATACCTCCACTACTTAAACAATTCTGAATTGGACAAGGGGCATACATAAGAGTAGCTAAAGCTGCCAATTCACCACCTCCTTCAGCTATATCATCGACAGTACAAATTATATCACTGACTTGCAGGGCACTGAGGTTGCTCTCCGGAATTATGTTGCATGAAATGATTGACCGGGCATTACTAAATGATGCATCATATTCATACCCCTTAACCCTAGATAAAAGCAACCACTTTGCCCATTGGCAATCTCCCTGAATAAAATACCACTAGTTAGTGAATAAAGGCAATCTTCATAGAATTTCTACAAGTAACAATATATGATATATTTTGCAATGCAGTAATAAAATTTTGAAGAAAGAATACAATGATCAACAAAGATAAAAAATGTATTAGCATAGTTTCACACAAGATTTAATTATCCAGTACATGGGAAGGAATACCAGTTGAATTAATAAGCAAAAGCTCAAATGAAAAATCAATATGATAATTTTAAACTGTGATACAACAAAAAGATCGAGGGAGTTCCTCTGACATCATGATTGCCCTCTATTCAATTAGTGCAGTGTCAATTTTACAAATGTAAGAATGATAATTAATAAAGAACCAGTGCCCACAATGTCATCAAAATACAGAATAAGTTGAATACATGTGAACACAAACATGCACATCAATTGAATTCAATCTACTCCAGTAAATATCTAGTTTGATCTGATAGACGACTTAGTTTACACATCATACAGGTTAAGAGAATACAGCTGCAAATGATAGGAAAAGATAGTGCAAATGCAGACATTAGTGGTAAGCAAGAAAGGAAAACACAAAAAAGGGGATGAATAACACACTGAATGTAACAGAACTTACTGCAGCCTCCAGCAATGAATGAAGTGAATCGTTATCCATTCCCAGCTTGTGGTGATCCAGATAAAGGTCCAAAAGGTTTGGTAAGCCATATTGCACACAGTGATACACAAACAGTTTATGTAAAGCTTGCACAGCATCGACATGTGATCTTTCACCATCAAAATCATCCAGATCTAAAGAAGTCTCAACAGAAGAATGCTCAATTCGCATCTTATCGGATTTGGAAGTTACGAAGCCTGACCTAGCTAAAACAGTTACTATGTCTGCAGTGCCTTCCCAATATTCCTTCAAGAAAACAAATTTCTTTGCAAGCTCCTGCTCCAAGAGCACTCTTAGCCACACAGTACATGTCAAATTGACAGGACTCTTCAAGATTTTAATACCAGGAACATCCATGCAGACAACATCAAAATCATCAATTGAGCAAATAAGATTGCTCCGTTCACGAAAATCACTATCAAGTCCAACAGTTGGAGCACCTGACAAGCCAACCAGAGCAATCTGAAGGCTTCTGTTAGACAAGACAGATGCTGGAATATGGTCCACAAGTTTTGAAACTTCTTCCCAATCATTGTGGCATGCATAATACTCCAACTGAGATTCCCATAATACATGCACACCTAGAAGGAAAGGTTGATCTAAAACTATCTGCACAGCAAGATGTCGAGCAAAAAGATCAATAATGCTTGATAACTAAAACAAGTTAAAAGAGCAAAAAGGATATCCATACAACATACCAGCTTTGCATATAATTAACTTCAAAAAGAAGAAAATCATATAACATCATCAACCTTTGGCTATAATATATTTATAAAATAATGTTCTTGTATGCTTGAAGAACATTAATGAAAATTATATAATAACATCATATGTAAAGGGCCATAGTTTTGCTTCTAACATGAGTTTCATCTAATTATTATAGAATTTGACATTGTTCGTGACTCAACTGAAAGGAACCTCGATTTTCCTACCCTCAAGAGGGGAAGATCCCTACTTTTTTGGCTGGTTGTGGGTGAGAAGGGATTCGAACTCAACCTATTAGGAGATAATTAAAAGAAATAACATTTTAATCCCGATGGTTGCTGTTGGCCAATTGAAGATTGCATACGCTTTGCATCCATCAAGTCAATTATATTTTCAACCAAGGAACCTGTTACTATAAGTTTTCTATGTCAATAAGTTTAAATATGCACACTGACGTCATTGTGGAAATTTTCTTTCTTTTTTTATGGAATAAAGGCAAGTTAATTTGGCAAATACCAGAACTTCACCATTTTCAAAGCAGGTTCACATCAAATAAAGACCAACATCCAGGAGCCTTCCATGCTGTGATAGACCACCCAAAAACAAGAAAGCACGGATTTGAAAACCTACATAGGCAAATGATTTAAATGGAGATCTTAGGAACTAATGCGTCCCATATCATTGCCAACTACATATCTACTCAATATAAATACAGAACAATTTGATGCTTTTCAAAGAGTTACAACACAAAGAAGAGTGAATTATGAGACTTACACGATCAATTGTTTGCTGATCCCAGGCATTAGACCACACTGCGGCTGCCACCCAGTACCCGACATGAGCAATATCTTCGTCCATATCATAATCAGGAGGACTATCCTGAATACTTGCCCACGAACCTAATACAACTCCATCAAGCTCACCACAGTCAATGATAATATCATTCGGCGGATGTGAATTCAAAATATGCAACTTCAACCCATTCAGTAACTTTTTAGTGAATGTATCTCCTCTCAATGCCTTTTGGCAGCCAACATAAGTTTTCCAGAAGCTACTGCTAGGATACAGCCTCTTTCCAGGAAAAAAACATAACAGTAAAAATATATGAAATCAGAGATCAAATGGCACACAATGATCAAAAGAAATAATTATTAAAGATTCTTATACCTCAATAAGCAAAATCCTCTCCAAAATCTTGCCCTCATAAGGTCCTATGTAGCCATATCTCCTCATTTCCTCAGCAACTTGGATTCGGAGATGTCTTCTTACTGTACCAAATAATAACTGCCTAAGGCAGGCCTCAATATCTTCTCCAAGCCTTTGCAGCGTTGCTATGGCAAGTCCAGTTTCACCCTGTTGTCAAAGATGATAAATATAGTAAGCAAATGGTATGAGTTCATGTGTATCTCAAAAATCAATAAAGTACCTTAAGAAACAGGTCATAAGCAATGGTTCTTCCAATATCGCGAACTTCAGTGAAGGTGTCTGGAGGCTCCTTATCTGTTTCTAAATCTCTTCTATGATAAAGATGCAATTGAAGGACTGCTAAAGGGAGACGACCAGTGTATAAGGCATCTTTAACCACAGTTTTCAGATCTAAATTGTCTAATTTCCATCTTGCAATCATCTCCTTTGGATTTTCCAAGGTAAAAACTTTCTCAAGATTCCCATCTTGTGGTATATGTGAAGACAATGTATTTGAATCATCCGCTTCCAAAGAGGCTCCAGAAATTAGAGATTCCTTAGATAACAAAGCAAGCTTTTGACTTTTCAAGTGCATGGAAGATACGGAAGCCAGTGATTCCTGTTGGCTCTGAGTCTCCAACAATAAACTATCAGCAGGAAGAAACTGAGATTCATCCTGTCCTAGATTGGCTGTCACCAAACTTAATGGCTCCTTACCATCCACCTATATCATTTATAAAAAAGATCACAGTAAGCAAAAATAAGAAGCATGTAGTTTAACAACATGGATACAGCAAGGACGCGGTATATGTGCATACAATTCCTTGGCCTGGCTTCATGAATTTTGCAGTGAGTCGACATTGAAGATTTCGGATCATTTCCAGGAGATGTGCCATGTCACGAATCCTTCTTGAGTCCCCAATTTCAGTCTCTACTTTACATGGAAATTTTGGTGGAAGAGAAAGCAATTCAATTCTTTTAGGTCCTTGAAATGGGTAAAACCTTTTCTTACACTGTAGGATCCCATATCTACGAATCATTTGGGTTGCAAAGCATGTTGCCAATCCAAGAAGCCTGAAAAACAGAAAACATGATGAGAAATTGGAAAAGAAGCAAAATTTGGTGAATGAAAAAATCCCACTACTAAACATTTCTCAAACAAAAACTATTCATTGCTTCCGCCAAGATAAAGTGGGATTGTTTTCATCAGCAAAGATTCTGGAATTATCTACCCAGAACAAGTTGGTGCAGCACTAATAAAGATAATTGAAAGAGGAAGAATCAGGTGATGAATGAACAGCTATATAGAGAACAACAGACTAGTATTAATCAAATTTAGACTGCTACTGTCAACTTCTCTAATCACACTGAGAAAATAGCAGGTAAAGAAACTTTCCCAACTTAAAAAGTTCTAATTATCAGGATGCAACTCTACTACACACTTCAGCAATGCAAGTTCAAGCAGCTACAGAGAAGAACTTGCTATCAGCATTCAAAGCAGACTTCAAATTTGAAAAAATACCATATCCCTCAGAAGAACTGTTAAACCTATAGCTGACAATTGGAAAATATGTGAAAAATACTCAACCTTTTGGCTGAAAGAGGTTAAGCAAACAACACTAACGAGTATCAAACATCATCTTCACGACAAGAAAGACGACATACATATCATTAAAAATTCTTCTATGATTCGCATATATGTAATTTCTTCACATGATAAAAGCAAACTTATATTTAAGATGAACTAATGATATAAAACTAGAGAAAATTATTCTCCCTATTTCGTGATGTGTGCAAAATAAAAACCAGATTTGGGATAAAAAAATATTCCATATTGACAGTTGCTTGAGAGGGAGGAGAACAGGATAGGGGAGGGGAGATAGAGAAAGAGATAAAAAGATCAAAAGTATATAAACATGAAACGAATCAATTTAAAACAAGTTTTACCTTGATGCAGCAGAAACCTCATTATCAGTGCCATTTCTATGGACCATCAGATATACTGCAGCAAAAAGCAATCTCAAAATGCCTTCTTCGGCCAAATTCACATCCACAAGCATTTCAAGACACCTGTTAAAGCCACCACAGAAAAAAGTTTCCTCTGGTTAGCAACTTAACCAACTATAGGCAATAAATATGTCAATGTCTTAAAGCGGCATAAAAGCAGAATCGAATAGATGCTGCACATGGATAGTGAAAACCCAAAAAAGAAGCTCTGCAAGGTGATCATGTTTACTATTATTCATACTAAGCAAAACCATCTTCATGAATGGCTCTGAATCAATTAAAAAAGAGACTGGAAAGTTACATGATGTAATTGGTAACAAGCACCAGATCATGGAATTACTAGCTTGAGAGAATATACTTCTGACTCCATCATAAAGTCTGTTAAGATTTTGACAAATTAATGAACTTCACTTGCTTTTATTTTATTAATTTTTCAGCTTTCTTAGTTCATCTAGATTGAACTGTAAAAACACAAACAATTTATGGAATCTCCACAACTGAAAAAAAAATCTTCGAATTATAGGATTTCTATATTCCAGATTTTTTGATAATATTAACAAAATGGACTGATAAATCAAAGATTTTAACACAGATAAAAGGTTACACTGATACTTCCAATGTTAATTAGTAGACGATATTGGCATTTTTTAAGTTAATACACAGAAAACAAAACAGGAGAAAAAAAGAAGACCAAGAAAATAAGGAAAGAATTACTTAGTGCCATAAAGTGAGAGATGGAGGGAGTAAAATTTAGCAATTATAATTGCAGTTTCAAAGGAAAGTCCATGTAATGGCTGTAGTCAAATAATTATAGGTAATCAAAAGCAACTAATTGAGAAAACATAAAAATATCAGCAAATACAGTAAAAATTAAATCATCAATTTGCAACTAACATCAATGTAAGCATAGTTATGGAATAGTGATATTTTATCATATATGAACTTACCTGAGGATATTAAATGGATATCTTTTCCATTTTTGGATATAAGGACACACTTTTTAATCAAGAATAACCGCATTTCCATAAGAACCCACCAAAACTTGGACTCAACTAAGAGAATCATGTTCCCAACAAAGTAGGAAAAACTCCATGCTCCACTGAGCTTTGAACATTTTCCCTCAGCATATGCATACTATAGGGAGATACTTCATTTATTTTTTAAAAATTGATGAGCATTTGATTGTTGATTATGCCCAAGTTTCCAACACGACTCAACAGTTATGCTTATAATTTTGCAACTTTCATAACAACCACCATTCAGTATAATTACAAACCAACAATATCCAAAAAAGACATGAGTAAATATATCTACACACATATGCATGTTCATGTACAACTCATATGCGACAACCACATCTTTGCATATGCATTTATCAAAACTCAGACACATACCCTAGGATCAACCTCTCAATTACACTTGTGTACCAAAAATATGGATGATAACTTCTGTCAAAATAGAGAAATAATGGAAAATTCCAAAAACCATAAGATCCTTACTGCTCAATTTCATCAAATTTTAGGTAATCCAATGCCAATTGTAGCCGACGCAACCTAGAAATTTTCAAGTCCCATCCTGACACGATAACAATTTACATGTAGTCAGAAAAAGTGCAGCAATATATTTATATGAAAAAGTCCACATTTTCCAACAACAGCTAAACAACAAGAAAAAATAAATCAATCCAGCACACAAATTGGACAAATTAGATGGCAGCAATAAGACAATAGTTCAATGAATGATTTGTGGCTCTTTGTATATAAGTTTGGACTTCCAAAATTTTAGTGTACTATGCTTAATCACAGGTAAAGTAATATCCCAATTTGTGGAGTCTTCTGGATCATCCCCAATACTAGTAATAAATAAGGTGACCCTCAACGTTCAATTCATCTAACGATGTAAAACTTGTAAATAACAAAATAGACAAATGTTACGTATGTAATTTTCATTGTCTCTACAATGTTAATGTCTCCCTCTGAGAGGATTGGGATTGATACCATCTACGTATAACCATAGAAATGACAGCAGATTTCGAGCTTGCATCTTGCATCCCTATCTCAGGCAATAACAAGGTATTCCGTAAGGGAAAAATGGGACTGAGCACCTCAGCGAAGTCATCTTACGATGAGAGTCATCAGATTCCTCAAAATTGTGACATCTTGACACAACAACCTAGCAAACACTAGGCTTACATTTAAAACATCGAATAGGTTATCAATTCAAGAAATCCGTAAATTATTCCATAAAGCATGTGATATCATAATTGGCAAACATCTGAAAGTCCACATCACTAGTTACCACCCCAAATCAATCTCCTTTCCCTATATCCTTATTCAAAAATAACCTTTTCCCTGATTAAAAAACAAGAAAAAGAAACAGTCTAAAAATTTTTATCTAAAAAAGATACAAGAAGTATGATAGAAAATATGCATGTAGCTAAAACTTTGCAAAGGTAATGCAGATACAGGAGCAACAACTAATACATCATAATGGAAAAGAAACCACTAGACACATACAGAATGGAAATATTACAAGCTAAGCAACAACTGACAGACGACTCTTCTTACCATTCTGCAAAAACAACCAGTCTGCTCCTTCTGCCCCTTCATATATAAGAACTCGATCCAAAAGTTCAACTTTCCAAGGACAGAATGGTTTTTTCAACTCTTTTACATCCAGAATTGCTTCTAATTGCCACTTTACACCTTCATAATTAATGTGCTGACGATATCCAATCGTCTCAACGGGAAGAAAATTTGAAGAAATAGATATGGATGGAAGAACAACTGAAAGACCATCTTCAGAAACTAGATACAGACACCCCTGGAAAGTGCAACCAATTACTTCACCAACAGACCAATCTTCCTTTCCTCTGAGACAAACGTCTTCGCGGGTGGGATTCAAATATCTGTCATCATGAACTGTTGAATCTTTGTGCAGCTTAAAATGAACAATCTGACTAGTTTTTTTATTATCAGTGTGCTTCTTAATGAAACAAGTGATACCAAGAGGTGAAAGACAAACACAGTCATCCTCAGTCAATCTCTCAGTCGGAATAAAAACATTTCGGATGAAGTGCAAATTTACCCCATTTTCATGAAATCTATCAGTTGTTATTCTCGATGCGGTAGAAAAACAAGAGAAGCTCAAGTCATCCCTGTCATCTCTTCCATGAATATTGGCTGACTGACGCACATTACAATTACCATAATCCCATAAGGGTGCACCCAAATGTCTAACGGATGGTTTATTTGAAAATACACTTTGGTGGCCAATGTCGGAGCCACCAATTCTCCAACCAATCAATGTTCCGAGCCCTAAATCCCGAGTATTCGAAAACAATTTCTCACATGGATAGTAATTTTCAGGCAAATAATCATCAGCAAAGAAGGTATATATTACACCACAATCATCAACAGCAGCTAACAACGAATTATGTGAAGCAACAAGCAACTTCCTAAAGTTCCTTTTATAGAAGAATTTGCCAATAAGAGAAGTTTCCTGATCATGAATTTCATTTGCTTCCATAATATGTCTATCAGGAGCTACAGGAACCATCTCTTGTTGCCGCAGACCTGTGTGGGGGTTTACTCCACAAGCCTCTAGAATATTTACATGTGAAACCAAATTGCCAGATTTTGTACAGTAAAAATTAATTACTCCAGATGCATTTAGGCAAACAAGGAGGTTATCAGAAAAGCAAAAATCTACCCAATGTGACAGAGAGTCCTGCTTTACAATATCCTCAAGCTTCACCAAAGAAACCCATTGGATTCCGTATCTGCATAACCTAGCCACAACAATTAGGTATTTAACCTTGCTTCTCCCATCCTTGTCTGTAGAATTAATAGAAGAAGAGTCCACTAATGTCAAAACAAATCCTATTAAGCAATATGAATTGCTTGAGAACACTCTTGAACATCTGTATGAATCAACACAAAAATCCCCACACAAACAGTTTGGATTATTTTTCATAGAATCACTCCCTGCATCCAACAGATTTTTACTGCAATTCTCCTTATTTGAATTGCCACAAGAAAGGAAGTACATAACTGGAAGATTGGTGTCAAAAAGGCTAAATGAAACTACCTTTGCAGAGGAAGGAAAATATTGCTTTTCGGGAAACCTAGTCCAAATTCTACCATCAGATTGTACAGTTTCTGCTTTGGTGAAGAAAGAATGCAACCACCTTTTTGAAGAAAAATCCCTAGGCAATTCTTTGACAGCCGTTCCTTGACACATACTTTGTAGAAATTCTCTATTCCCATTCGCCTTTACATCATTACCAGACACATCAGAAAACTGGTCACAGGCTTCCTGCATCGTCATACTTTCAGCTGATTCAGAAGAAGGGCCCCAATCCACCCACTTCCCTTGTCCAAACTGAGCCCCTAATGTAGAATGTGTTGACGAATTTGTTTTATCAGGTTCAAGGAAGGCATGCACTGTAACACCATGACCATTAGATATGAAGAGAAGCTGCCTATATGCAGAGTCATTATGTTGGTCATAGGTGTCCCCACAAACACCCCAGGCCAGTGAGTTTACGTTGCTAATAAAAGAATAACATGGTCTTTCATGTTCACAAGAAAAACCATTATCAAAATCGACTACTGATGCAGAAGTGCATGGGGCACCATTCTTTGAATCTGAGCTAGTAGCTTCCACCAACAACTGTTCACATATAGCATCTGAAGATTGGTTTTCAGAACTATTACTACAATGCCCAAATACATCACCATTTACAGACTCCGCTTCTGAGATTGAAGAAAAAAGAACGAAAAGAATGAATGTCAAACACAAGCAACCAAGTAATAATGAAAAGGTACATATTGACAAAGCAAAAAGATTGAATTATCACATAAGCTCAGAAATAGTCATATATAAGCATATCAAAGCAAAAGCTCAGCAATTCATTTAATTATACAAGAAGAGAACATAATGAGATAAGGGCAATATAAATACTAACCTGAAACCAAAGGTAGCAGCAGTGCTTCACATTGGTATGAGAGTAACAATAGCAACTCTTTTGTAGGAGAAATAAAAGCCTCGCGAAATTCTGACGGGTTAAATTGGAATTGAGAGGGAGTCCATCTGTGCAACCGTAATAGAGGAGGATCCTCACCAGCAATCGCAAAATCCATTGACCCTATACAACTCAAACCAAAAGGAAAGACGGGACATTAAACCAGAATGATAACCAGAATCAAGATTCTAAGCAACAGATGGCAAGCACTGTATTTACTTTGAGGTAGAAAATATATGCCAATCTTAAGTTCACCAAAGAGAAGCTATTACCATCTACAGCATAAGCATGTAATAAAGTATTGATGGAGATAAGAAGCTCCAATTATTCCCTTCCACCAAAATGACACCACAGGGTAATTTATGTGAAATCTTCATTACCATCAGATCAAACATGAAGTCAAGGTGCCATTACGCAGGATAAGCACTAGAATATTAACATAGATAAAGCTTAATATGAGTTGGTTAGAGTTAACAATTGACAAGTCATAGGAGCAACAAATCTAATAGTGTTCATCAAATTTCTTCATGTAGTTTTTAAGAATACTACAAACCTTTGCAAGATAGCCTATCAAGTCTTTTAAGCATATGAGAAGTAATTGACAATCTTTCAACTTGGTTTTAACTTCTTTCACGTTGCCATAGCTTATCTTTCATCAGCAATGTGCCTAATCTCACAAACTCAACAAATTAAGCAGCCCTATTTACTTATTCCACCATATTGTTTCCAAAGAAATGTATTAGTAGACAATATGAACCTAAAATAGTGCAATCATTAACCTGACAAATAGGTGAAAAGCTTCATCTATTTGATAAATTACTGCCACCATTAATCTTATGCGCTATCATCTAACCCAACACTTGAAATTCCTTTTCTTTCTTCCTTTCCTTTATTATACAACCATAAAATTCCATCATGCAACCCATAATTTTCCCTTTCCAATCTTCAGTTCCATAGCAACCAATTCCTACCTCAATTAGTAAGACAACATAACTAACAAAAAGACAGTAAACTCAAACAACAAAGGCAGCCGAGCCTGATAGCTAGATAACACCAACATCAGAAACTGAACGAAAAACGATAGTAAATGATCAATCAGAACGGCAACGTTAAAACAAACAATAATCGAGGAAAAAGAATTTCCAATCGATACCCAAAAAGATCCCAAAGAAACGAAAAGAGAACTTGCAGACAACTTGGAAATCAGGAAGCGAATCGTTTATCAATCAAGACCGTCGCTGCACATCGAAGCAATCTCCGACCATCCCGTTAAACCCTTTTCGAATCTCTCCCTCTGTAGAATTTAGATTCTCTGCTAAATTATTTAAGAACTTAAAAAAACAAAAGTGCAGTGTCTGGACTATGTTTTGTCTTAAGAGGGGAAGAAGAGAACGAGGGGCTTTTTGGTAAAATCGTCTGTTACGACCAAAATGGTTCGGACTTCGGACGCCGCACGCTGGCGAGTTACGGAGTGGGATGTGCTAACCGCCAACGGTCCGAAGCGTATATAATATTGACCCGTTAAATGGGCCACAGACCTATGGGCCTCAATTTTATATCAAAAGAAGCCCACATTTTGAATTGGACTTTTGGGACCAAATTTATTAAATATTTTAATTTTTATATTTTTCTATGGAATAAAAGACAAATAACTCTAAAGTTTAAGAAATTTTGAAAAAAGTAAAAATCCCATCTAGTTTCAGTTTTCTAAAAAATTTACTTAGATTTCAGTTAAAAATAACATCGAAATACAAGTTGTATGAATAATTATAATAAATTATTTGATTATGTCGGATTTAATTATTTTAGTTTGAATTTAAGAGCTACGTTGAATCATTATATAAATAGCATTTGATTGATCTATGTTTGACGTTCATCCTACATATGATTCGTTGTTATTTTTTATCTAAAATTTTAAAAAAGGTTTTCTAAAAAATTAAAGATTAGAAAGAATTTTTTTAATTTTATGGAGATTTTTTTAAAATTTCTTTTATGTTTTGCATTCTTTTATATTTTGTTTGGGTATTTATAAAAATGACAATAAATCAAATTAGGTCGAGAGTAAAATTTTGCAATTTAATCAATACCTCATCAGAATCAAATTAATATTGTCTAAATTTATAATCGATTTAAAATCTGATCGAGTCATGCTTTATGTAAATATTTTAATTTGTTCTATATTTTTTCATTTCACTTAGTTATGTCATATTTTGACCCAAAGAGACAAATTTTAAGGTACGTAATTATAGGACTTTTTGTGAACTACTTCATCAACATAACACAAAATGTCTCTAACATGATTTGAATAGTACTTTTCAAGTAAGTCATAAGTACAACTATCCGTTTATGTTTCATAAGAGCAAAGAATATATGAATGGTATATGATTATGCATTGCACTTCTTACCTTTTTAATTTTTAACAAAAAAATATATTAAGAGGTTAATAAGAATTATGAAATGGGCATTTCATGCAATTAAAAGAATCAAATAATTCATAAGTATTTCTATTTGTAATCCACCCTTAGCGTGATTCAAATAGTAAAACGAAAATTTCTTGGTAACTTTTCAATTTAAATGGTTAAAAATTGAAATTACAATTGATAAATATAATAATTTCAAATTAATTTAATTTGATTTGAAATCAATAGATCGAATTCAATTTGATAGGCTTGGGTTTGAGAAAATTCATTTAACTCGAACTTATTTAAGCAAAACAACATTATTTTATTCAAACAATATTATTTTACCTATAACAAAAGCATGTCTTCATCTTTAATGATGATGAGGATATAGATCATCCATCAAATTTTTAAAATTTTTTTTAATTAAAAATGTAAAATAACATTTTTTTTAATTGGGTATGAGTCTGTGCTATCTAAACTCATACTTTAAGTCTTGGCTAAATTAAAAATACCTAAATCTGAGTCCATGAATTGGCCTATTGTCATCAAAATTTTAAAAATAATGTTTAATTAGGTCTGAGTCTGGACAACCCAAACTCATACTTTAAGTCTAGGCTCAATTAAAAACACCTAAATCTGGATCCATGGATCGGCCTATTGACATCATAATCTTAAAAATAATGATCGATCATGAGTGAATACATAACTTACAAATGCTATTTAAATTGAATCAAACATTTATTTTATATTATTGACTTATCAAATAATTTATTTAAAAAACACAATTTATAAATTATAAAAAAATATAAACCAAAATTATACATTTAACTTTATATTATTGATTGATTAAATAATTTATTTAAAATATTTAAAATGCGTAATTTACAAATTATTAATTATTAACTTACTTGACCCAAAAAAAAAAAAAGTAAACCTACCATAGTCTTCTAGGTGGCTTAGGTACTCTAAATGAGTGCAACCCACTTTGACTAGTTGCTAAAAACTTGGAAGTATCCTAGGCATATAAACTAGTAAAGTACTATGTATATCACATGAGTAACTTTTAGTCACAAAATGTCATGATTTTGGATTACATGTGTTAATGTCAAAACCTTATTATATCAAATATAATTACATTGTTAGAAAACTTAGAGTATGGTAAGTTGTAATGGCAAACATTGGTAATAATGACACAGACTTTTAAGTCCTCAACTTAAGGTAGGCCCTCCCAAATCATAATCAAATACAAAACCCTAATCATGTCTATAAACCCAAAGGAAAAAGAGTTGGAGAGTTGATTTCTTGTTGCCCCCAATCATTTGTTTGTGACTTTACAATTGACAGTTAATCATCTCAACATATTGTGAACTAATTAATTAGAAAATGAGATAAAGTGTCAAGTTTCTCTTTTTTCCTTTTATAATGCAAAATTAGAAGTTATTTATTCTTAAATATGTATTAAACAAACTCTTAAATACATTTAATAACTTTAAAAATCAATTATTAGTTTTATTAACTCAACTTAAAGTCGAATTGATCTCATATATCTCCATTTCAGGAGTGACAAGAAAAGTTTAGTCAAATTTAGTCAGTCCCGAAGTCGATAGTTAAAAGAAATTTAGGCTCTAAGCTAGGCTTGAGCTTGAGCTATACGACCTGATCTTGTCTTAATTTTGAAATTTTCACATAAAATGATTTTATTTTGATTAAAAAAGAATAAATTTAATTGGGCTCAATCGAGATTCAACTCGAACTTGGAGCCTCGAACCTAATAGAGCTTTAGGATAAGGTCGAGTCTAACTCATCGTTAACATGACTTGGTTTGTCAATTAACTCTTTGTAATTGGACATGGCCATAAATTAATGCCAATATAGAAAATTAAAATATAAATGTAACATTTCCCTTTTTTAAAAAATATTCAATCTTATAAAATTAATACGAGGAACAAACTCACTACAGTCACCAGACCATTAAGCAAAAATTAAATATAATTATGGGATTTTTCATCACTATTCTACAATAAAAATACGACATGGTTTTATTTTTATTAAGAAAAATTAAATTAAAATAAAACAAAATTCTTTGTTGGATGACTTGTTTTCTCTACCATAAAAGCACAAGGACATATTATATACTTAATAAATTTCAATGAAAAATAAATAGAAAGCACTTTTATCTTTTTGTCATTGATATACATTTTTTAAAATCTGCATTTTTTATTCTCGAATAAATCATTAGATATATGTATATAATAATATGTAAATTATATATTTTAAATAAATAAATTTATTTATTATTAATTTGTAGTCAAATAATATATTTGATATAACTAATGTTTATAAACATAACTTGATCTGCGATTTTCTAAATTATTAAAATGAAAAATAATTTTAAAATCAAATTTTTATATTTATATTTTTAAATAAATATAAAATAAAATAAATTCTATCAATAGATAAATCTCATTTTCAGTTTCTCAATTTCTTTGAATGTAAAAATTGGGTTAATCATTTCAACATTGCTTGACTTCAAAATCTAAGTTTAAATTTATAGGATTTTAAGCATGTTTGGATTTGAGAATTACTTCTAATAATATGACACTCGACATA
>JANZXP010000194.1:32432903-32447879 GCA_027576715.1 Erythroxylum flavicans | reverse complement strand
GTCGAGGAACATAACCTAACATATTTGAAAAAAAAAAAGGGTTGTCGAGCCTCAGACACTAAACAAGGGCGCTTATTGGGAGGCAGCCCAATTTTCTAAAACTAACGTATGTTCTCATACAACAAAGCTCAGTATAAGAAACGAAATAAGCCCCGACTTTAGGACATTCTTGGCTCCGCCACTGCATATGTTGTAATTACGTCTAGCTACTCTTATCTATCAAATAAGGCTTATCATCATTGTTCATATCTCATTGTAACATAATTTAAACATATCTTATAGTAACAAAATTGTAACATAATTCATTATATATACAAACTCTACCCAGGTGGGTACATCAACTAAACTTAGGGTAAAAATAATCTTCTTTAATTATTTTTCAAATTTTTAAATTTTATTCAATTTTTAAATCGATTTTATAATAGTCTAATACTTGTTGAATCTTTTAAAAGGTATCAAGCAATATAAAATTGGATAATTAAAGTCCCTTTTTATTTCTAATTTTGAAAAAAATGAATTGATGAATTATTAGTTTCATGATTTTAAATAGGAAATTATTAAGAAATTTGAAGTTCTTGTTATATTAATAAAACCAAATTTATATTTCATCTCATAAAATTCATTATGCTTTTTTATTATTAAAATAAACTAATTATTAATTTATTTAGAAGGAAGCATATATATATTATCGGTGAAATAAGAAATGCTGAATTTTCCAACTTAGGCTTCAATGGTCCTGAGTCTGTCATCTAACCTTGAAGAGGCCCAGCCATTGAAAAGGTTGAGTTTTTAACAATTTAATCTTATATTTGACTAAAACTTGACTAACAGGACTTGTACATTTTAAAAAGATTGAAGTTCAAACAATTTATTTTAAAGATTATTGACTCAATATTCAATAAAAAAAATGACTAGTTGGACTTATTATTTTTATAAAAAATTTAAAACGGTATGTTTTTAACAAAACGTCGTCATTTTATCGTTATGCGAGGCTCTGTAAACTCGAACCTGGCTCGTAAAATTTGAGTCGGGCCACCTAAGCCTAATTACCTATGGTGCCAATTAAAACTAATGTTTTCAACGAAGTTGTTAAGTTTTTAAAAAGTTAATTACTCAAAAAATTTAAAATAACGAGCAATGAATTGAAAAATCTAAAAAATTTAACACTTTAAAATTAAAATATTAATATTTATTTTAAAGATAAATCAATTAATAATTTTTATAAATTTTTTAAATATTGGTGAAGAATTTAAATTTTAAAAAATTTATTATTAAAATTAACAAAACAAATTAATTAACAATCGATAATGAAGTGACCGAAGCCAATAAATTAAATTAAGTTTGATCAATCTCAAACTTTAAGATACCCGAACCAAAACAGATCTATTGCTATTAGATAGTTCTCTAATTAAGTTCCGTATGTATACTACTATAACTTAGTAAGAGTTTTCCAGGATTGTACACCGTATGGTACATACATTAAAGGGTATATATACAAGAGGTAGTTAAAGAAGTTGGGAGATTTTCTTCTTCAATGGACATGTCTGCCATTTCAACTGGACTAAAACCTTCATCTTCGTTAACAATGGTGGATTCCGAGCTGAGTCCTGACCCTGCTTGGATTTCTTTAAACATTGCCATGATTTGCAACATTGTGGGTCGTCTGCAAGGTTGATCATTTAAACACAGACAGGCTATCTTCAAGTGTTGTAGAAGCTCAACCTCAACGTTTGGATCTTCTTTCATGAGGGCTGGATCAAAAACGTCAGTTATCTTCAATTTAGCATGTAGCTTCACCCAACCCACAAGATTGTTGTTGTCTCCGAAATCAGATGAGTCCGTTGGTTTTTTCCCAGTTAGCAACTCTAGCAGAACTACGCCATAACTGTAGACATCACCTTTAGTGGAGCATCTAAAGCTTAGGCAGTATTCGGGAGGGACATAGCCTGGTGTGCCTGCTAATGTGCTAACACTCAAATGCGTGTCCATGGCGCTCATAAGCCTTGCCATTCCAAAATCTGATACTCTGGCCTCCAAGTTGTCATCAAGCAAGATGTTGCTCAACTTCATGTCCCTGTGAATTATATGTGGGTTGCAACTATGGTGAAGAAAAGCCAATCCTCTAGCAGCACCAATTGCTATCTTTCTCCTTGAATCCCACTCTAGTTTGATCCCAGCTTTCTTCTGATCATGGAGAACATCTTCTAAGCTTCCAAACTTCATGTACTCGTACACGAGTAGCCGTTCTTCTCCAGCCTTGCAGTAGCCAAGAAGAGGAACAAGATTCCTATGCTTGATTTTCCCAATAGTTTCCATTTCTGCAATGAATTCCCTGTCACCCTGTCCGCTGATGTGCTTCAGTTTCTTGATTGCCACAACACTTCCATCCTTAAGTTGGGCCCTGTACACAAAACCAAAACCTCCAGAGCCGATAAGGGTGTCTTCATGGAAGCCATTTGTAGCTTGAAAAAGATCTGCAAAAGTAAGCTTCCACAGGGGCTTCTCAAATGTGGCAAGATTGATGCTGCTTAAAGCTTCACGTGCACCCGTCAGCTTCCAGTCGGAATTTGCACTGCCTGAGTGCGAGCAACTATCTATATATACATCAAGGGCTGAATCCTTCTTTTTCTTTCTTTTCTTCATTTCCAGGAAAACAATGATGAAGCCAAAGACACAGAGAAGGGAAAACAGTCCCATTACTACACTCGCCACTAGAGATGCTTGTTGTTGATGAGACTTCTCATGCCCTGGAATTGAGCTAGAGCCTGAACCTGACCCACAAGAAGGAAGAGGAATCCCACAAAGGCCTGAGTTATTGGCAAAACTAGTAGCTGAAAAGGTTTCCAACTGACCCGTTCCAGGAATCATCCCAGTAAGGTCATTGTTCGACATATCGATTTCAGTGAGCAATGAAAGGTCTGTCAAAGACTGAGGAATCATGCCTTCAAGCCTATTGTTGGAGAGGTCAAGAATGCCAAGACCCTTCAAGTTCCCAAGCTCTTCAGGAATGTTTCCAGAGATATTGTTGTGACCCAAATTCAAGATATAGAGATAGTACATGCTCCCAACTTGCTTGGGAATCCTGCCAGACAGCAAGTTGTATGAAAGATCAAGAAAGATCATCGATCCATTATCATTAAACATAGTTTGGGTGTCATCATTATACACTCGAATGAAGTTGCACGGGTGTCTGGTGGAGATTCTTTTTAACTCTTCAGACCTGATTCCTGCAAACTCTAGCAAATTACCTGCTCCATGACACAGTTCACTCTTCTGATTCTTTAGATACACATACCTCTTTCCAGTGATAGAATTGACGATAATGTTGCCAGACTGCTTAAACAGCTCAGGTGGGATTGTGCCATTTAAGTAATTGGTATTGAGATCCAACCAAATCAAGCTATGACAATCTCCAAGCTGCTGTGGGACTCTACCAAAGAGTGAATTGTTGCTTAGCTTGAGAATGGCAAGGTTGGAAAGACGCCCAATTGATGCTGGAATCTGACCGCTCAATCGGTTGTTCGACAATGAGATCCAGTTCAGGTTGGTGCAATTGCTTATACCAGAGGGTATCACTCCGGTCAATTCGTTGAAGTCTAGGATCAAGGTTTCCAATGCCTTTATGTTCATTATCTCCAGTGGGATTTCTCCATGAAGCTTATTAAACCAAAGCTTTATGTCTCGAAGCTTAGTAAGGGATCCGAGGCTTGCGGGAATAGTTCCAGTGAGGTAATTGAAGCTCAAATGGAGAGCAGTAAGTTGTGAACAGTTGCTTAGAGTTGCAGGAATATACCCAGTAAGCAAATTGTCTTGAAGATAGAGCTCTTCCAAGTTGTTACCTGGATCCTGGCATAAACGAGCAGGAATCGACCCAGATAGATAATTAGAGCTCAAATCAAGGGTCTTCAAACTGGTGAGCATTGACAAAGAATCAGGCAAATCACCAATGAAACCATTACTTGACAAATCAAGATTTTGCAAGCTACTCATTCTCAGGAAAGTAGAAACAGGCAATTCACCAGTGAAGTTGTTAACGGAAATATCAAAAGAACCCAATGAAATGCAAGAAGCAAAACCATGAGGAACAGAACCAGAAAGATTATTTGAGGAGAGATCAAGCACAACAAGACCGGGACATGCATATTCAAGATGTAGAGGAATTTCTCCATGAAAATGGTTGCCACTAAGTGAAAGGAATTGCAAATTTCCCGTTGGAAGAGCAGGAATTGGACCTGAAAACTGGTTGGTAGAGACATTCAAGAAGTTAAGCTGTGCACATGAGCCTACCGCATGACCAAGATCGCCGGAAAACTTATTAGTAGAGATATCAAGATGCTCCAAAGCCAAGCAATCACCAAATGAAGGAACAATCGACGAGAAATTGTTTGAAGAGACATCAAGGTGCTGCAGAGTCTTGCAAGTAGAAACATCCATGCCTCCACTAGCTTTATTTCCCTTCAAAGATAAGAACTTTAAATTGCAACCTCCATATAGTATATAGGGCAACACGTCTGAACCAGAAATCCTGTTTAGAGAAAGATCAAGGGACTCCAAGCTGAGCGTTAACCCACTTGATTTCTCTTTCACTGAAAAGTGAAGAACGTTGCTTGAAAGATTCAAGGACTTCAAAGCTGGACAAGAACCAAAACTAGTTAACTGAGAGATAGGACCTGAAATAGCATTAACAGATAGATCTAAGCTGCTTAAAACCGAGCTGCACTTGGATTCAGAAGGGAACGAAATGGAGCCAGAAATGTTGGTAGAGATCAAGGAAAGGCTCCGTAGATTGTCAAGAGCCAAAAGAAACGTAGCAACAGAGTGAAAATCAGTGCTTAAAGGAACGAAATTGAGGTCTATAGACGACACCCTGTTTGTTTCCTGGCATTTAACTCCAATGAAAGTACATGGGTTGCGGCTTGGCAGCCAGTTTTGAAGAAGAGATGAATTAAATATAGTGGCTTTGAAGTTGATAAGATTTTGAGTTTCTTTGTCGATGGAGGTAAAATGTGGCGCCAATGGTGAAGCTTGTAGAGAGAGAATGGTTAGATAAAGAAGCAAAAAAGAGAAATGGGAATTCATAATTAGCTCTTTTCCTTCTTGGGTTTATGAAAGAAACACAAAAGGTGTAACCTTTAGTTTAAGGTCTGAGAACTGCCATTAGAAATGAAGCTCTAACCTCTCTGGTTTCAGGGAGAGAAAATGGTGAGACTCAGAGAGGCCCTCCAAAAAAAGACCAAGAAGGGAAGGTAAGTGCAGTATATCATGCCAGGGGTCACTCTCTCTCTACAAAAACCTTGTGTTCAACACAACTCTCCAGTTCAACTTTGTTTTGTGTCTCTGAGCTCTCTCAGTGCTTGCCTAACCTGCAAGATTATCTCTTTGTCTCTCTAAGCTAAAGTGTTAAAGTGCTTCTTCTTCTCCATATCTGCAAAAGTTTGTCTTTGTCTCTACTCAACTATTGCCATGTCTCATAATTTAATTGTAATCATAAGCAACCTTTTAGTTTACATACGTTACTAACCTTTTCTAAAACACTCTTTATCTTTTTAATCAAGTACTAAGAATCACTCCTTCTCTTAAAAAAAACTCAAATTTAAATAAAATTCTGAATCAATTCGCAAGGTCGATTTGTAATTACCAATCTTTTCATTCTATCTTCCTCTTAATTTGTGCTATTGGGTTACCTTTTCTTTTCTATTTAACTTGCAATTGACACCTAAGAGAGTCATCAGTTCATGTTCCCCCTTGGTCCTACTTCAATTATATGTTCAATTATATGGATCAGTCCTATGCTTGGTGAATTGAAGGATTGGAGATAAAGTTAAAGCTGCAAACATCCATAAAACAACAAATATTATATAATTTTTAAATTATTAAATAATTTGTTAGAATCTAATTTAAATTTTGATAAGATGTTTTATTCATATTTTTATTAAAAATATTTTATAAAATTTTTAAATTCTCAAACTTAAACCTTATTGGGGAAGGAAAGAAGAAATGAATGTATAATATTAATCTCTTTATATTTTTCTTTTAAATGAAAATTATAATTATTAGATTAAATAATCTATTAAATTATTTAATCTACAAATTATTATATTTATTTAAAAATTTATAATAAATATTTAATTATTTAATCTATAAATTATTATATGTATTTAAAATTTATAAAATAATAATTACAATTTTCATTTAAAAGAAAAATTTAAAGAATTTAGTATAAACTCTATTTTAAAGTAGAGTTGAAATTTTAATTTTAATTTAATTCAATTCAATATGTAAAGTTTAAATTTAACCGATTAAACTAAACCTTAAAATTTTTTAAAAAATAAACTTTTAAGTTCAAAAGAGACAAAAAAATTGTTATTTAATTTTGTCAAAAATAAAAAAACAAAAATCAATCTATGAAGATTACTTAGAAAATTTAAGAATATGAGTATAGTTTGAAGCATTAGTAAGAGTTCACCAATCCATGGGGAACAGGTCTTATGCTTTTAGGGGTGGGTATGGTTCGGTTCTGTCAGTTTTTTGCTATTTTTTAGACAGAACTGAGTAATCGGTTTTATGGCACAAAAAAATTAAACCGAACTGAATGTCAAATGAAATTGAATTTTCGGTTTGCCTTGCACTTCGTTCGGTTCGGTTACTTCAATCGATTTGGGCCCTAATCTTGAGCCTTAAAATTTGGGTCAATTTTAGTACATGTTCAACATTTTTATTTCATTTTAGGACTTATTGAGTGATTGTCATACTTGCAAAGTTAAAACTTACCTTATATATCTATAGTTAGAAGTATAAAAAAATACAAACTTTTTTTTATTTTACTTGATCGGTTTGGTAAAAAATTTTGTCTACATCGCACCCGAACCGATATAATCGAGTTTTCAATATCTAAAACCGAACCAACTATCCATCACTCTCTACACTAACCAGTTTGACTCGATTTCTTCGATTTTACAAGTCCGTTCGGTTTTTTTGGATTTTTTGCTCACTCCTATCTGCTCCATAACTCTGTTTTCCCCGTACTTAAACATTTTTATTCATTCAATTTATTGCGATGAATGAATGGATGTGCTTAAAAATAGGAGGGAATAGAATAGTAGGAACAGAATATCTGTTCCCCAATCCATGAACCCATCTTTTACCACTTTGGCAAAAAATGATGGCCAATCCCTGAATTTTGCCTCCAAATCATAACCTAATGAATCACTCACCCGGACCACCTAGGCAATGGTTGTGTGCAGACAAATTTCAGTATAAGATGGTCTTAGAATTTTCCAGGAATCCAAACAAAGCCAAGAGAAAAAAGGTAGACCTATCAACTGCAATTGCCTTTTCTGGGGAGCACATGCACGTGTGCAGAAGGTAGACAACACCCATCAATGATGTTTCTTAACTCACCATTGTAGACCTTTCTGTGAATGCAACGTCGCCATGTCTTGGTATAAGGCTAATTTCCAGCTCTTGTTCTTGCTCCACTGTTTCTTGTACCATTTGGGACCAGAAACGTATCTATCTCGCATGATAATGATGGGATGAAGAATAATAAGAAAAGATAAAATTGAACAACCGTATAGGCATTGTCTTCCAAATCATTCCGGCAGGAGATCCGGACCGGTCATTAACTGACTGGTCGTAGAAAAATAGAGTTATGTAGAGTTCATTTACTCAGGGTTCTTCTCTACAGTACCAAACCTGATATCCCCATTTAACAGGCTGTGAAATTCTGAAGAATAGCAATTGAAGCTTATCTGTTACGTCAAAATACATTACTGTTCTTTTTCAATACCGGTAAAACTCGCACCCGTGACCCTTCAGTTTCGGTTGTCTTACAGTTGCGAATAAAAATGAAGAACTGAAGAGAGAAGGAGAGAAGGAGGAAGAGAAGAGTCCAGAAAGAAGAGAAAAGATCAGAGAACTAGAGAGAGAGAGAGACAGAGAGACATCAGCTGTACTATTCACTATTCACCCATGCCAGTATAGTTGTATAATAATTATATTATTTTTAAAAGTAACAATTTTTTCTCCTTTAGAAAACCTTATCCTCAATTTTAGGGAGACTTATAGAATGGACAAAAAAGAAATAAATATATACTTTTTTTATCACCCATCTCGTTCACAACACCATTACCAAAAGCTCCTTTAACATTGTCAAGGAAAGAGACAAAATTATTAGCATGTAGATTTGCATCCCTAATTGCACCATACTTTTTACCAATTGAGTTGAAATACGATTCAATTGGCATGCAAACATTTGTTGTCTCCATCTTTACCAACTAGGTTAAAATGCGGTTCAATTGGCATGCAACCATTTGTCATGTCTCCAAGAGCATGAACATAGAACCCTAGTTTCAAACCGAAGACAACTCTAGTTACAATAGTTTTCCCATCTTCTTCTTCATTATTGCTTAGAACAGTAGCTACCTGCGTCATTAGTTCTATAATCTCATAGTACCACTGAGAAAGAGAGAGAGTGAAAGATTTTATATAGTTTCTAGCTGTAAATTCTAGAGTAGTTGGAATAGTAGCTCGTGATTCCACTCTTTGTTGCTGCATGAATTGTGCCATCATAGTTTTTAAGCTGCAACAAGTCATTCTTGATTTTTTTTGTTTTGTTAAGAGCTTCCATAAACATTTTCTCATTCCTGCTTTGTAATTCCAAAAACATTTTCTCACTTCTGATGTTTGCTTCCATCACGTTTTTCATATTTTCTTCCATTTCACACAGAATTGACTTCTCTTATACCATTTGTTGCGAATAAGAATGAAGAACTAAAGAAAGAAGGAGAGAATGAGAGAAGAAAGAAGAGAAGAGCAAAGAACTACAGAGAGAGAGAGAGATACACACACACATATTAGCTAATCCATATTCATTCCTTAACGAAACGGTTACAAATATTGTTATACCATCCACCCACGCCAGTACAGCTATATAGTCAACAGTTGTATAATAACTATATTATACTATATTATTTTTATACGTAACACTTACACGCAGAAGGGCAAGACCAATCCACCAAATGGCCTCCATCTCAAGGTCTAGTCAAGAAATCACATGAATCTATAGTACTTGATACCTTACAAGGAGAAAGGTATACAGAAGACTAAGAATATGGAAAGGAACAAAGGAATTGGATATCAAATAGGAAAATGAATTACTATAGAACGTGTCTTTTGAAAAATGTTTCTTGTATGGGGACATTGCATCCCACTCTAGGATCCTTATACCTGAATAAATTAACCACATATTGAGAAAACAAATAAAAAATCTGTTGGGGAAAAAATAATGGCAATGAAGGATTATGACCTCCCAGCTCCAAAGTTACTTGTAAATCAGCTGATCTAAGATACTGAACTCTACACCTTTTCATCCCCTTCACTGGATTCTGATAATGCATCATGCTTTTGTGATTGTCTGTTGTTCATTGAAAGGCTACGACGCTCTTTCCCTCCGGGCTTAGATGATGCATTACTATACCACACCATTCCTGCTACAGCAATGACCATACCAACAACAACTTGAACATTGAGGCCTTCTTTTCCAAAGAAAACAAATCCTAGGATGAGCACCAGAATTGTCTTCATGTGACCAAGTACTTGGAATGTCACAGCAGTGAATCTGCCTATACAGATAAATTGGCTGAGGTTTGTTCCAACAGCTATACTGCACGATAGGATTATGAACAACTGCAGAAAACAAATGGTAGCGCAATGAACTTCGCAAAATGGAATAATTTCTAAAAGCACGCAGTGTAAGATGTTACATAATATGCCCACTCGTAAGAACTAGTAAACATTGTCAAGCCTTCGATTTGATTGTTGCAGCACAAAATGAAGACCACATCAAGCACTTGGCGTCTTAACTTTTAAGGAAGAACGTACAAAGGACATGTATGATTCAACTAAACCACAGTACAGAACTACTTGCCACTAATGGTGACCAATAAATTGTCAATGAAAAATTAAAAGAAAAAAGAAGACAACCATCATGTATACGGTGCAAAGAATCTTGATAACCAGATATGATTTGAGACAACAAAAACATGTAAAATAAAGACGAGCAGTTAAGCTGGCTAGATTCTCCATCTATGTACATTCATGTTAAAAGAATGAAAACTAAATTTCGTATTACAAGTAGGAACTTACAGCAGACGTAAAACCAAGGGGGTATGCATCGATTCGCTTATTTGTCAACCAATAATCCAAAAAGGGGCCTGCAACCAACAAAGATGCAGCTTGTGCTGGAGCAGTGTGTCCCAGCAAATTGAAAGACCCAAGAGAATACCTTCGTTGGAGATAGTGTACATACTGCAGTGATAAATAGATCCCTCAACGTCATAAAACGTGTGGTAAAATAAAAGACTAGGAAAAAGAGTCAAAGAGTAGCTCAATGCAGCAGTGTAAAGAAAACCAACAAGATTCACAAGAAAATATGGTTGAGTTGAATCAAATGTCCTTATTAATGATTAGCTATTGAGTTAACGAGTGAACTTTACACTTCAAGATTAAATTTAATTGCAATTCAGAACCTGAACTAAATTTTTTTTTACCACAATAGCAAAATCCATCACCAAATCTTTGATGGGTGTCATTTCTTTTCAAGACTATGGTTGCAATATAGAATCACTTACATACTGCTGAATAGAAGTGCTCCAAACCGCCACTAGCGCTGCCAGAAATCCTTTTAAATTCACACTCACATCTGTAACTGTACACACTGCAACACCAAGGAGAACCACTATTATGCTAAGCTTTGTGTCCCTCGAATATCGCACGTTGTCCAAGACCACTTCGAGAAAACATGATACTGGAATCATACTTAGCTTTGCAATCTGACAAGAGATTCTAAAAGATATCAGAAAAAAAGTGCCTTCCAGAATGTTCTCCACACAGCAAAGAAAGAGCTAGAGCTTAGAGTATAAAACTGACCTGATAAAATCCAACTGAATTCCACATCAAACTCACATTCATTCCAACAATGGAGAAGTTTGCAAACAGAACAAACTTCAGAAGATCAAGGAGCGGTAAATGAGAAGACTGAATATAACCCAGCCACCGAAGAATCAAAGTTAACAAGGTGGTAGTGGCAAAATGTAGACCAGTTAAAGATGTCGCTGCATGACCCATCAGTTTGAACACAAAATCAGGGTAGATGCAGGATAAAATTGTTCAACCTTCAACGAAAAACTCAATTTCAAATTAAGCTTTAAAAAGAACTTCCACCCTGTGCAAAACGCTGCATTGCTCTGCCACAACAGACTGACTCCCACATATAACTTCTATTTCCTCTTTTTATTTTACCGACAGGTCCGTCTCAAGATAAAGATAAAACAGAAATTCGGATTTCAATTGCCATTAGGAGGAAAAAAGCAGGATGCAAAACTTTGAAGTTTCACATGTAATTAAAAGACAGATTTAACTCATATGCCAATTCTACAAGTATCTCCCCTGGTCCGCAATCCAGAAAATTGTAATTAATGTTAGAGGCGATCAGATTGGGAAATTTTGCTAGCAGAACTGTAAATGGCAAGTCAAAGAACCTAACTTGATTGAGGAGGTGGTGCACATGAAAATCATGATAGAGAAGACTAAGATGACACAAACCTAACTAAATGATCTTAGAGTGTCCATTTGCCACTTTTCAAAGTTAATTACAGGCAACTAGATGTCTTTGCTACTTTTCAACCTTAACCCTTTCATAAGTAGAGACACTTTCAAGGCACAAAAGGAAGTGGAAGGCTTAACAAAGTTAAGAATTTAAACCAAGAAGTCAAAATATGATCACCAACTACTATATTAGTTAGCCACCATATACTTTTATGAACAAAGGTGAGAACGAGCATCCCTCTGCTTTTGTTTTTATACACTATGACGAAAACTCATAACTTTTACCATTATTAGCATATTGATATCGATTGTAACTCAATAAAATCCTAGGAAGGGAAGAACAGAAAATCCTGACAAAGTGCAAAATCTCATATGCTACGATGAAAATCAATCCTTTGTTATTTCCCTTTACTCAATCAGTCACACAGAGAAATCAACATATCTAATGCTCAAATGCAGATATGGATTCAAGTACTTTGACTATGATAGAGAACATACCAAAACTAAAACCGTAGTTAGCCATCAAGGCTTTGTTAACAAGGATTATTCCAACAGATGTGACAACATTGAACAACCATGATGCTGCATCAAGTGCTGCCTTCCTATCTCCCACGTTTGCCTTAGACATTTTCTTCTACTACTTTACAGTTATCACCAGAATCTTCAAAGGTTGCTAATCATGAGCGTAGAAAGTACAGCTAAATGTCGAAAGAAACGTTGTCTCTATAATCACAGCTAACCTGAAATAAAAAGCACAGTTCAAATCAAAGATCAATTCTTACCTGTTTAAACAAACAATTGACTAGCATCAAAGCAAGTCTTTTTTGTTTTCTCAACACAATAAAAAAGGTATCTATATTCAAAGAACAACATAAACCAGAAATCATGCTAAAAGTAGATCAAAAGAAATCTAAAACCATCAAGTAGAACATGAAGAAGAGCTCCAGTACTGACACTATCTCTCAAAAGCCAAAAACACACGATCATTGACGCCAACCAACGAGTAAAAAAAGTCAAACATTATTAGATCTCCAAAACTCAAACCAAAGTTCACAACTTTCCAAACAGATCCAGTACAATTCGACGCTTAAAAACACACCAAAAAAAAACCTCCTGCAGATCACGTTCATCATAGATCAAGAGCCCGAAATCACACGCACTAGCGAACCTCGACGGTACCTGAAACGGCCTTCACGTAGTCTTTCTCTTGTCGCTTGACCTCAATTTTATTTCCCGGAAACCAAAAAAAACTGCCGGCAAACAAACAGAACAACAAAAACACAATTCAATGCCTCTTCGAAGGGTTTTCGATGTTAATAAGGAATTGGTCTTAGAAACGTCAATGCTTATTGTTATTATTTTAATCTTAGAAGAAAAATAAAAAATTCAGAGAAATCATAACAATAATAACAATAATAATAAACTAAATTTCAATTTTGGTTGATCCATTTAATGATTAATTTCTTTTTTAAATTAAATTATAATTAAAAATATTTTATTTACAGGATAAAAAGAGAGAGTATATGATATTATTAGTATATTAAAAATCACTTTATAAAATTTTATTCGTGTGTATTTTATTATTAATTAATATTCTATGATACTAATCAGTTTTTAATTAATTAATTTGATTTGTACTATTTATTTATTTTGACCTTCATTTTAAAATTGATTTGTATTTTATATACTTTTTTTATGATGTTATTATTTATTAGATCATGAGATTAATTAGTTGTGTTTGTCTTCCTCCGAAGGAACATGACACCCTGACCCCTTGGGGCTGTTCATTGTTGACTTTTAGACAAAGTTGACCTCCCAACGACACCTTAGGAGCCACATTTGACCTTTCGCTTTGACGACCCATTAAGCTAGGACAACAGAAACTTCCCAATTTTTGTAGAATTTTTTAAATTTCAATTTATAAAAAAGGTGTTCTATAAAAGAATTAGGGAAAAAGTCAAAAGAATGAAGGAAAATATCTAAGAATTTTATATGGGTTTTTTTAATAAGACTTGAGTGTAAATATATAAAGGAATCCATAATTTTATTATATTAATTATATATTTCAGTAAATTATGTTAAACTATATATATATATAAGTTTAAAATATCGAGTGACGTAATTTACTCTTGATTTTGCTAATTTATTTTATATATAACTAAAGAGACATATTAGATCAAAAGTTTTATTTCTCCTAATAAAATTTAATTTCTTTTTATCAATTGCTACCAATAAAATTATTCAACTATTAAGTAAAATATATTTTGTTCGAAAAAGAAGATTACAAGATAATCAAATACCAATATGCAAAGTAAAAAATAACAATGATAACAACCCAATAAAAATTTCGCTAAACATGAATTTATGGAGGTAATAAATACGTAAAGAATTACTTGAAATTTTCATAATAATTACTTAAGTTTTTTAATTGAGCATAGCAATAAGTCAGGTCAGGAGAGGTGGAGCTTGCTCAAACTTGAGCTTAGTCTGAAATTTTATTTTTGAGTCTAGGTTCGATTCAAGGATCCAAGCTTGAGTCTAAGCCTAATCGAGCGTGGATAGTCTCAAGCTTAATTGAATTCGATTAAATTTATTTTTAATTTTAAAAATCCAAAATGTTCAAAGTTTGTTGAAAAAGAGGAAACAGAAACATTGCTCATGGCTGTGCAAGGAGATAAAGCATATGAATTAGAAATATGGTATGTGGACACGGGTTGTAGCAACCATACAAGTGGAAGTAAGTCCTTTTTTCACATCTAAATGAAGAATTTCGTTCTACTGTGTCTTTCAGTGATTCTTCTAAAATTGAAGTGATGGGTAAAGCTGATGTCAAGATAAGAACTAGGAATGGTTTCATGGAGACAATTTCCATTGTACTTTATGTTCCTAGCTTGAAAAGTAATTTATTAAGTGCTGGTCAATTGCAAGAGAAGTGTTATGTTATTATCATTAAGAATGGTGCTTGTGAAATTTATGATTCTGTGAGAGGTGCCATTGCAGTTGTTCAGATGAGTTCAAACAGGTTATTCCCTTTGAAGATTGAAAGTATTCAGTCTCGTTTAGTGGCTGAGATGAAAGAACCCTCTTGGTTATGGCATTTTCGTTCTGACCACCTGAGTTTTAGCGGGTTGAAGACTCTCCAACAGAAAGGTATGCTGACTAGTCTTCCTCAAATTACGGTTCCCTCTAAAGTCTGTGAAAAGTGTCATTAGCAAATAACACCGATCACCATTTCCAAAAGGGAAGTCTTGGAGAGCTGAAGATCTTTTAGAGCTGGTGCATTCAGATGTAGCACCCCACTCCCGCAAAACCCGAACCCGATATCGACAGTGATACCCGGATCCGTGCCCCGCGAGGGTGGCGTGTCAC
>JANZXP010000194.1:32421888-32432803 GCA_027576715.1 Erythroxylum flavicans | reverse complement strand
ATAAGCTCTTTTCCTCTATTTTTTCTTTTGTCTCTGTTCTGCTCTGTTTTACGGTTCTAAACCGTTTTCTGCTAACATGCAGGTCCTTTGTAACAACTATGATGAACAAGAGTAGATGTTTAAAACTTGTGTGCCTGAAAGTGCTACTCCAGCAGTTACTACAACTACTGCAGTTTCATTGGGCATGATAGAAGAAGATGAAGAAGAAAATCAATCTCAGTCTCCTTGACGTGTTAGAAGAAGACCTGGATGGATGAATGATTATAAGGTAACTGGACTTAATGATCCAATCACTCATTTTGCTCTATTTGCAGATTGTGATCCTACAACATTTGAAAGTGTCGTCAAAAAGGAAAAATGGTGAAAGCCAATGGATGAAGAAATTGATGCCATCGAAAGAAGTGATAAATGGGAATTTTGTGATCTTCCAAATGGACATCAAACTATTGGAGTGAAGTGGGTCTTCAAAACAAAGCTGAACGAAAATGATGAAGTTGACAAATATAAGGCACGCCTAGTGGCCAAGGGATACAAGCAACAATATGGGGTCAATTATACTAAAGTTTTTTCACTAGTTGCAAGGCATGACACAATCAGATTGGTGTCACCTTAGTGGCACAAAACTCCTGGCCTATTTTTCAACTAAATGTTAAATCAGCATTCTTGCATGGACATTTGAAGGAACGGATATTTATTGAACAACTTTTTGGATATATGAAAGCAGGTAATGAGCATAAAGTTTACAGATTGAAGAAGGCCCTTTATGGACTAAAACAAGCTCCACGAGCTTGGTATAGTTGCATTGAAGCTTACTTTTTTAAAGTTGGGTTATTTAACTGTCCTCTTGAGCATTCACTATTTGTTAAGATCGGATATAAAGGGAAAATGATATTTGTTTGCTTGCATGTCGATAATCTTATGTTTACTGGCAACTGAAGTGCTATGTTTGAAGATTTCAAGAAGTCTATGATGAATGAATTTGAAATGACTAACCTTGGTATGATGCATTACTTTCTTGGCATAGAAGTGATGCAAGGAAGTAACATGATCTTTATCTGTCAAAAGAAATATGTTGCAGAAATTCTGGACAGATTTCATATGAAGGATTGCAATCCTTTTAGCACCCCGGTTGAGTCTGTTTTGAAGCTACATAAACCAATAGCACATTCTTCAAACAAATTGTTGGCAGTTTGATGTATCTTACTGCAACAGGACCATAAATAATGTATTCTGTGAGTTCATTCAGCAGATATATGGAAAATCCTACAGAAATGCATCTATTGGCAGCCAAAAGAATTTTGCGCTATTTGCGAGGTACAAGAGTGAAGAGACCATGGGATATTTTATAAGAAAGGTGAGAAGTCAGATTTGCTTGGCTTCACTGACAGTGACTATATAGGAGACCAAGATAATAAGAGGAGTACCTCGAGATATGTGTTTATGTTTGGAACATGTGCTATTTCTTGGGCATCCAAAAAGCAACCAATTGTCACTCTATCAAGCACAGAAGCTAAGTTCGTGGCTGCTACAACTTGTGCTTATCAAGCCATTTGGCTAAGAAGAATTTTTGAAGAGTTGCACTTCAAACAAATAGCAGCTACTGTGATACTATGTGACAACAACTCTACAATTAGATTGTCTAAAATCTTGTACCACATGGAAGAAGTAAGCATATTGATGTGAAATTCTATTTTTGGGAGAGCCCATCAACAATGGCATGGTTGAACTGAGGTACCATAGAACTGACGATCAACTTGCTGATATATTCACAAAAGTTGTCAAAGTTTCTGTGTTTCAGAGGCTCACAGAGGAGTTGGGAGTTTAATTGATGGCTACAGCTAAGTGTTAAACTAAAATATGCAGTATTTTTAGTTTAAGGGAGGCATTGTTACAATGTCAGTAGACTAAATCAAGTCAGTTTTGGTTAGTTCCAGATTTTTTGTTAGTCTGTTTCATTTGTTATCAGAAGTGCTAACAAGTTTTTAGGAGTGAATCATTTTGGTTACAATTCTAATTTGTTTGTTTTCTACTTTCATGCTTTTGAACGTTTGATAAAAGCTCTAAAGAGCATTGCTTTGTACACCTCAGGATAGTGAAAAAGTAATAAAATATCCACTCTTTCTTAACCTCTTCTTTTTCGCATGTTTGGTTATCATTTTTTGCCATCCCATTTGTTGTGTTTCCAATTAGGCATATAATATAATCAATATAATATAGGGAACAAAAGCTACCCTTGTCCCTTAACTATGAGGTGTGGAGTTCAATTTCTACCCATCAGAATGGAACAGTACTTGTGGCTAACGGCTTAACCCCCATTTGGAAGCCATCGCCGCAAGGGGATTAGTCACCACTTGAGCCTTAATGAGACATTTTCATATGGGAATGCATTCTTTTTCTTTTTTGCTTCTAAGCAATCACGTTCCTATGGCTAGTCGGCTCCCAACATTGTCACGTTACACATCATCATCCGACGTTATCATCATCATTCACTTTAAAATCTCGCAATAAAGCAGGATTTAAAAAAGTCTAATAGTACGCAACCTAACTCCTATATAATAGAAAAGTTGTTTTCGATAAACCCAAATATAAATATGATAATGAAAACATTATGCAGGCTATAAAGGATAAAAAGGAAAAAACTGAACCCTTTTGAATATAAGCTAACTTTTTGAGCTACGAACAAAAAAGGAAAATGATGACTTTCATCTTTCTAATCGATATTAAATTTTATATCCAAATGTAGAATTCTATCAAAAAAATTGAGCAGAGATGAAAATAGGTTTGGTTGGTATTGACAAATTTTCTCGAAACTCAAATTCAACTAAATTGGAATGGGACAATCCAAATTTTGATTAATCTAAGATCTGATTTTTTTTCAAAATTTGACTAATTAAGACTTAATTTGTTAATTTTGGATTAGATTAATTTTGATCAAATTAGACTTAAAGTTAATAGATTAAATTCAATTTGATAAGATTCAAGTTTAAATTTAAGTATTTAAATTTGATCAGACTCAAATCAAGTATAATAAACCTTTTTTTAAGCTTAGTCAATTTATAATGAATAAATTTAATTAATGAATTAAATTAAGTTTAATTATTCTCAAACTCAAATTCAAACTTAAGTATTTAAGTTTGATCATACTTAAACTCGAATATTAGAGAGCTTGAGTCCGATCAATCTGAAATGAACATTTAAATGACGTAGTTTTAGTGTCCTCAAACCCGGATTAGGTTTGAGACCCACTTAAAAAATTCGGGCTGGACCTAAGGTGCACTTCCGGCAACCAACAACAGGCACATTGGTCAACCCAATAACTACTTTCAGGTGCCCATGTCATGTTTATGTGCTTTCAGTCACAAGTGCTCATCGAGAAAACTCAAGTACGCGTGTTCATTGGCAAGGATTTCTCTTCGTAAATACCTACAGGATGGGATCAAAGAACAACTACCAGAAAACAATGGTAGATGCCAGGCGAAAAGGGCTGAACTTGACTGAATAATATTAACAGGCACGTACCCCCCCAAAACAAGCCAACACAAACCTTGGGAAAGCAGTCCAAAGCCATTGATAATGGAGAAGAAAAGGAACGAAACCGAAGAATCTGCGTTATATTCTCAATCTCGTCAGGTCCCAGAAGCTAAAAACACCATTAGCTTGTTTTCCAAGTTAACTAAACTACAAAACTGAGGCCGGCTAAAGGGACGGCGAGCTGGTACGGGGTTTCTTTTCACGTTTACTTTTCACATTTTCGTCAACTCTCTTCTCTTCAAACACGCTATGATCTGCCATTTTTTTTAATCATTACTATGTCACCTAGCAATCACCGGAACTCAGATTCTCCGCAACTAGCTGCTGAGGATTCTGAGAGAGATCATGGGGTGTGCCTGATCTAGGAATAACTTCTCACCACCAAGCAGGATTAACAGTTTAAAAGGTGAAAATGGTGAAGTCAAATCTCCGGCGCTCAGAAGGGTTGGGAAGGATCAAGGAATTAGTTGATAGAAAGAGTGTGGCTGCGTTGAACGGAGCAAATGGCGGTGGAGATGGAAGTCAAGTGGTGGTGAAAATTTTCCACAGAAGATTAGTCTGAAGAAGATTGCAGGATAGGAGCTTGTGGACGGATGGCTAAAGTGGCTTGTTGAAAATATTCCCTAAGAAGCCTTTTCTGGTTGGGTTCCTATAGAAGTGCAGATTCATATGATAAGTTAACTAAGGTTAGTATAAGATTTGCTGCACTTTCTACTTGATGACTCGTACATGCATCTGTTCCTGGAACTTCGCAGTTATCTGAAAATCTGTTCTTGAAACTTGAAAATGATATGGAGATACAGAAGAGAGAAGATGTTCAAGGACAAGATAAAGAAACTGTCTCGCACACCTCATTCAACAGAAATACTTGTTTAAATATATTAGGACTCATCAACTGCAACTCCATGTTTTAAGCCACGCTAAAGAACCACTACTGACATACTTGCTTGGAACTTGGTCAACTAAACTTATCTAATGACTCCACTAAACCATGACAAATGGAACAATAACAAACAAAGTTTTTTTTTTTGGAATTAACAAACAAAGTTACTAAGTAACAGTAACAGAAATAATAACAAATCTGGATTACTATCAACAAAAAAATGGGAAAGCTCTAAGAATATGCTTTCATGGCTTCTTTCCTTATATGTTCTTGGATTATCTTTATTTATTATATTCTAAATAAAATAAAATGTAACAAAGAGTACAATTTTATTTTAACTTTTAATGAAATATTAAAATGAAAATTATATCTTTAACTAATATTTAAAAAATTATTTTTGTGATCAAACCGTCGAATCATAACGTAAGATAGACTAATTAATTAATGATCCATACAATAAAAATTTTCAAAAATTTAACTATATTAAATTTGGAGTGGGAAAAGCATTATTTTGAAATGTTAAAATGTAACGTGATATCATAAATAATGATAAAAAAAACTTAATATTTTAAAAAATATTAAAAGATAATTCATTTCTTTTGCTTTTCTTTTTTCTTTTTATTTCTTTTCAATGTTTTGTAAAAAATATAAATAACTTCTTATCATTATTTTTAATTCTACTTTTTATTTTAATATTGCTAAAATAGTGCTCGTTATACTTTAAATAGTGTTAAAATTATAATAAAAACAATTATAAGGACTTATTAGACTTTTACAGAAAATTAAAGTAAAGATAGCATTTTTAACCAATATTTAAAGACATTACTTTTTACCAATGGGTGTTGGTGTGAGTAGTAAGCTACTCGATTTCACTTAAGTAAAGTTTTGAGTTCGAGCTCTAGTATATGCAGAAATTTTCGTTGGGAGACTCAACCACTACAGTCAGGTGTACGACACAGGTTAGATCCGGATGTAATCGGGACAAAAAAAGTTCCGAAGAATCCAGTGTCCACCCAAAAAAAATATTTTAATTTAAATTACTTAATTATGAAATCATATAAGTTAAATTCTTAACTCATATATTAGAATTTAGACTTCTTAAAAATAGTATTGGCATTTCATACCTTTTGCTTTTCTTTTTTTCTTTTCTTGGGTCAAGGAGTAGCCACTTCAAGGATGCAACATATCGCCTTTTATCTTGTCTTCGATTTCATGCAGTCTGATCTTACCAGAACCATAACCCGCCATGGCGAGAAGCTCACTGAACTACAGGTTCCAACTTCTTTTTTCCGGATCATCAGAGTAAGTTGTAGACATAATCTTATTAAGAGCGAGCCATGTGTACTCTCAACTCACCATCCTCTTAATCATCAAGATGAAAATTAACTCCAACTTGTATTATTTGTTTCTATTATTGTCATGCCTTGATGGTATGAGCATGCATGTTAATTTTCTTGTTTCTTATTTTTACAACAACAGAAGTAGAGATCGTTATATCCTACTACCGCTGCCAGGCGGTGAAGTGGAGCTTTCCAAAATTTAGGAGCAAGCTCGTCTCTGAGTACAGCTTGTGTCAGGTTATGTGTTTGTAAAAGCTATAGTAACGGTATTTCTACCACAGTCTAGTTATTTCATTTTTTTAAGTACATATGTTATGACTACCACTTTTAACTCTTAAATGCATCTTTACTATGATTGTTTCTAAGGTTAGATACGTACGTGAATCCCCTGCCGTATTGCAAGCTAGGTATCTTATTGATAAGGTATTAGTGTTTTTTCTATTTTTTTTTTTATTATTATTATTATATTTTACGTATTTATTATTACTTTATTCTAATTATCTATTTTTTATATACCTAGCTACTTTATTTCTTTTTAAACTCTTTATTTTACATTTGCATGTGGAGTTACCGGAAATGGCCTCTCTACTCTGTAGGGGTAAGGTTGCGTACTATCAGACCTTCTTAAATTACGCATTAGTGTAGGATTCAACTGGGTGTGATGATAATGATGACGATCAAATAAACTCTTCAGTTTATATAATAAAGTTTAAATTATAGGGTAAAAAATACAGACCTTTCCTGTAATTTAAAAAATTTTAGAAAAGTCCCATAATCTTTAAAATTCTCGAAAAAAAAACTCTTTCTAATGTTTAGTTTTTGAGAAAATTTCTTCTCTTAGACTTTGATTAAAAAATAGCGACTAAACACATACAATATAAACATCAGACGTGGAGTAATCAAATGGCACTAATATGACAATTCAAATCAACTATAAACCTAACATGAACTAATTAAATTTGAGTTAAGTTAATAATTTAAAATAATTATAATAAATTAATAATTAATTCAATTTGAAGTTAAAAAACTTGGTTGAATCATCATGTATGCATGAATTTCACAAGTTCGATGTTCATGACGTTTATATTTCATTGTTATTTTTTAATCGAACCCTAAAAAAAGGAATTTTAAAAAATTAAAAATTAAAAAGAACTTTTGTGAATAATTTTAAATATTAGGTAGTTTTTTAAAAGATTTCTTTAATTATAAGAAAATTATATATCTTTTACTCAATTATATATTCTAACCATACTATTCCATAACTTAACAATTCATAATCAATTAAAGAAATTGATCTAAAATACATTTATAAATCTACTCCCAACCTATCACCCTCTCTTAATCATCATGAGAAAGAAAAACAACTCTATCCTCAACTTTAGCTTGAAAATTTTTAGTTGATAAGCACATTGGAGACAAGCTCAGCCTTTTCCTTTTGCAAGTTGAAAGTTGGAATCTTCCAAATCCTCAGAAGTTAATTAAACAGTATAATGATGAGGGTTGAGTGAATTATTGTTTGAACATCATGGTCCATGGATTAGGTTGGGACCACTGCAAGTCAGAAAAAGGATCACTTGTTACTCTTCTTTACCTCTTAAGCCCTTTAGGAGTTCTGAGTCAGAGTTAATTACTTTTAAATTTGTATGAAATCAGTTTCAGATTTTAAAGTTTTAACTTTATTGGATTAAAATTTAATTTGTGCTATCAAGAATACAAATGATATAAACAAAATTTCAAGGAATAAGTGTAATTTTTTAAAAATTAAGGATTATAACAAAAAAGTATAAATCACAATGAGTCTAATAGGAAGATAATGACTCAAATTAAAGAATATAACTATTTTTTTTAACTCATTGTTACGATGGAGTTACTTCAAGGCATTTTATAGTTTTTGTCATCATTACATATTTTTCAAAAGGAATGTGCCATGTTCAAAAACCAAAAAAGAACAGTGGTTCCACCATGATTTGGTCCGAAAATGACATGATTAGAGGTGCTGGAAAGCATACCAAATCACCTATACTCGTTGCTCTCACACTAATCTGTATTACGAACATCCATTTATTCAATTTTTGTAAGTTTCATTAATTAGATCGGTGGATACTCATAAAACAAGATAAGTACGTAATAATGAAAATAAATAATCTGTTTCTACTAAAAAGTGGTGACTATTTTTGATAATTGATAATAAGAATTAAAAATTATATATAATTAAGTTTAAGTAGCCTTTTAGGGGTAGTTGAGTTGGTAGAATTAAAAGCATAGAGTCAAAAGGTCTTGTATTCGAATTTCTCCACTTATACTCTCTCGATCGAGCCTGTCGTACAAGACTTACCTAATAAAGAATATTCGGTTAGCGTAATTTGCAAACTATTATATTAATTAAAATATTTACCCAATATGTATCTAAAGAATAACAGCTACGGATTCTCCGTTAAAAAAAAAAAAGAGTTTAAGAGTTTAAGTACATGATTATTATTTAGTGGAAGGAGGCCTGTGTTTTGACTATCGTATTATGCAATTATTTCTTTTTTGTTTTTTTTATACTTAGAATCTGCTTGGTAGATACACCCACTACATGAATGAACCTCACTTGCAAAAACTCTTGACAGACGTGTGAGGCATTTAAGTAGAAGACAATTAGATATGATAACATACCCGAGTATGAACTCAGCTGGCTCCAAATTAAAAAAATTAATTGGAGTAATTAAGTTGTATATATGCAAAGAAATAGGTAAAAGAAATAAAGAAACTTAAAAATCTCTAAAATTGAAAATTCTTGAGTTTTTTAATTTTTATTTTTATTTTTCTAAAAAAACTCTTTCTTTAGACTTCAATTACAAAATAACAATGAAATATAATCAGTATAAATATTATACAGGAATTAATCAAATGTCACTAATATAATAATTTAACTCAACTCTTAAAATTGATATAAAATAATTAAACTCAATTAAAATTTTATATAATTATAATAAATTTTTAGTTTTCAAATTTATTTAGCTCAGTTCGAATTTAAGAGTTGAAATGGAATATCGTATAAATAGTATTTAATTAATTTACGATGTTCGTTTTTTCATTGTTACTTTTTAACCAAATTTTCATGGCAAATTTTTTTAGAAAATTAAAAATACTGAAAATGTATATTTTTTAAAAAGTTTCAAAAAGTTCAGTGTCTTTTGCCCCAGAGAAATGAGAATTATGCCATGCACTGTATAAGGGAGCTTGAGGATTGGATCAGAGTGTCTATGTGTTTTCTTTGATTATCTTCCTGATGATTATAGTTGTTCAACATTATTCATACGGCTTGGGATGTGAGTATAGTTCTTAAAAACAAACTTTGATACATAATTCATAAGTTCTATACGATATGCACAAAAGGGTTGGTCGATTTCTGCCAGAAAAATCTACTGTTTTCCTGATTACAGAGAAAACTGGTTCTGTCCTCAAATAGTTTGTACTCGGAAAACGATTGAAAACATCATATATACATACACACCATGTAAAAGGGTTTTCAAACCATTCCATACATATGTCTCATCAAGAAAAGGAGAAGAGAAGATGGTATATGGAAAAAAGAAGTAATAACACAATCATGTTCATCTGTTTCACTCAAGTTCAATCATAGTAGTCATCGATGAACTTGCTCTTAATCCACTTGAAGCTGTTCCTGAATGATGATTTGAGCTTACCCTCCATGGTATACAAATTATACTGAGCCACCCTTTTCCTCCTCTTCATCTCTGGATTGCCTGAAGGGGCTCCCAACTCATCGTTGTTTCTCGTCGTCGTCGGCCCGTTGAAGCTATAAGATTTGGACCGGTCTTCGAGGCCAAGCCGGATTTCTGAGTAGGCATGAGAGTAACCTGCAAAGGATTTGCTCTTCTCCATGGACATAGCAGCACTAGAGGAAAGGCCAGGTTTGCATATGATGATTGAATTCCAATCACATATTAAGCAATAGAAGCTTATAATAATCAAGGGTTTTGTTGAGCACACAAATTTTTTTCTAAGTGGACGTTAGTGGGGAGTGCATGGGCTATGACGTGTGATGGAATTTGATGATTAAGGAATTGAAATTGCCAATACCGTTTTGGCTATTTGATTAGAACACAAAATGGGGATTTCATTGGATGGAATGATAAGTTTTGTGGGATATAAACGGTGGGAGGCAATAGTCAATGGAGGGCCATACATGTCGTCGTTTAAAAGCTATTCTATATCCATGTTTACATAAGACATTGACACTTTGTGATTTGCTATCTTCACTTCAAGTTAATAACCCTTCATTTCCATCTGTTTCCAATTACTTATAGCGTGTCAGCTAAACGAACCCTTATGGTTAGTATTAATTAAATCTTATCTGAGTTGAAGTACACAGCTTTCTTTTGGTCAATAAAGGGTATCAAATTGTTTTAAGTTATACCTAACTTCTGCTAAACTATGAATCTATATCGCTAATCAGGAATCATGTTTGTTAACAACAAAAACTACCCTCTTCCACATGACTTTTGTGTTCCAAAAACTGAAAACAGAATACAAAATCAAATGGAAAGCTTTCATCTCATTGTTTTCTATTCTGATAAAAGGAAATTAACTGAATTTTACTAGTTTAGCAACAGATTCCTGGTGCATAAGATGCTCAGGGCACGCGTACCTTAATTAGCTTTAAAGATCAATTCTTTAGCAAGCTCAATTAGTATAATATATCCTCGTTGGAAGCCCAATGCCATAATTTGGGGCCGTTGTTGCTTCCTGTGAGGCTATAGTTGAACGCAATCATTGTAGAGAAACATCATTAGTGACGAAGTGATTGATGAAAACAAAAAACAACAGCTCTGACAAAATAAAAAAATCGTATGATAAATTCATAATAAAATACGTAATCGCTTTCGAAGGGCTCGAAGTAGTGGAGGCAAACATCAGTGTTCGGTATAAAGTGGAGAAATAGGACCCCCCTATACCAATAGCTACTAACTTCCTAGGGACTGTAAAGGCTCTTAGTGCATAAAGTATGAATCAGCTCTCCTTTGTAATAACGTGTATAACAAGAGTAACCACCAAAACTATAAGAATGCTGCCATGTAGGGGTGAGCATTCGGGCTAATCGGGCCAAATTTGCATAATTCGGGTAAAGCCCGAACGAACCGAAATTTTTTTT
>JANZXP010000194.1:32404698-32418129 GCA_027576715.1 Erythroxylum flavicans | reverse complement strand
TAGTTTTGCATCATATGAAAGACAATGATGCCAGAAGCACTACTTCGAAAAGGTTGGAACACTATTTCAATTCATATTTCCACCATACAATCCAACAAATTCATCATTTATGTACATACTAGTGATTTACACATCTTTCTCACACTTCTGGTAAGAATAATAAATGCTGTGTTGCAAATTACTTACTTCAGACGCAACAGAACAGAATGGCCAACCAAGGGAGATTATTTTGACAATGATACGAGTAATGGATACTCCAGAACAACGAGTGAAATAAAACAAAAGGCTTGCCTATACTTACTGATTTTTTAGGGTCCATATAAACTTTCAACAGGGACTTCATTGTAGGATACTTTTTCCATATGGCAATTGCAAATCGTGGCTGTACTTTTGGAATGGCCACCAAAGCTTTCAACCTGGCAGAAATGAAAGTCACAAACAAGGCCTTTTGTGATAATACATGGCATTAGGTTAGTACACAATAGTTTATTATTCTTGGACAAAGTTTGGGAAGAATAGAAATACACATTCAAACTATTTCCCTGTTGCATTTTATCCCTTTGTTTCTTCTATTTCCTTATTTTTATATTTTATCTTGAAGCCTATTGTGTCCATATCCAGAGTTGTCCATAATCTCAGAGTACTTTGACCATTGCCCATCAGAAAGGTTAAAGTTATTAGGTATGATGACATATTTTACAGCCTTTCAAGAGGCTACTTTTGTCCAAAAACTTCCAACATTTCTTCAGATACATAATCTTTTTAGTGTAAAGTAATTAAGTTGAAACATATGACGAACATCAATGAATTTATGTCTAGGGTCAACTAATTATTTTCATCCAAGAAACTGGAATATTCAAATAGGGATATAAGCATATCAAAAATGAACGTGATGGATAAGAAGTGCTTGCAGATTGTATCTTAAAAAGTTTGATCGTCATTAAGAATGCACCACTCACCATGGACTCCTTTTTATCAAATTCTTATCAACGCAATCCTTGGGGATTAATCAACCATTGGCATTCACAGATAGACGAGTTAAACTTCTTTCTGCATTAAAATTCAAAGAAAATAAAATGTTTCAGAAAACTTCACCATCTTAACATTAAAAAATATTCGAGAGAGAAACCTAGGAAAAGAAGGGCACTTAAGCAGCATACAAAGAAAATGTTTTTGGATGCCGATAGACTAATGAAAGGTGATACCTAAATTCGCAAGATGCCAGGCTACACGTCAAACCAACGACATGTTCTGCAAGTTCTGCTTCATCTCTGCACTGCCTATAATGTACCCCAATGGAATGAGTAGTTAATTTTGCCAGCACCTGAAGCAAGAAGTTGTCGACAATTGAAAATCATGTCAAACCCTAAGAAATTTCATGATTAAACTTTTAAAAACTCGTGTGCAGTTTCAGTTAGCAATTTTACCTCTTCAACAGGTGGACGTCTCCAACCATTCTCATCTTCTGGATTCTTGTATTGTTCTTTTTCCCTAGTTGTAATATCAATTTTTCAATTCATGCTGCATAAACTTCACATGGTATTGTCTCCATGATGCTTCTTATTCGCGTTTTGAAAATGCGAAGTTTAGGGCTCACTCAGAAAGTTCATCCTTGGATATGCCAACAGTTTAAGGCTCCCTAGTAAGAAATGGAAAGAGATATCAATCAGGAAGAGTTACCTGATTCATCCCATCTTGAACAAACGCTTGTTCTGCCGCATAACCTTCCTCGGAAAATATTTGCGTTAGATTAGCACTCCCTACTAAAACACACAGATATCAAAAAACAATACCCTGAATTGGGATCAAAAAACAATCAACAGAAGTTTGCCATTCACTAACAAGCATACCAACCAAATCCACAGAGCTACTAAATCTAGAACTCCAATGAATCTCCTGCGAACCGTCATTACCACCACCAACTCCAGTGAATCTCCTGCGCACCATCATTACCACCACCAGAAGCTGCTCTATTCTCTTTATACTCGCAGTCGATTTCCCGCTCGTCGTTTTCAGAGTCCACACACACCAATCGATCACTCTCTTTAAACAAAACCAAACAGAAAACGGACACATCAGATAATCGTAGAATATTAACATTTTAAACTCTCCAATTAAAAATGAAAGCAAAATCTTAATAGTAGAGTCGGCAAAAATTAACTAACCAAAGAACCGCTTGTCTGGACTGGAAACCCTAACATCAGGAATAGCAGCAACATATGTGCATTTAACGAAGCATAGGTAAGACATTGGGGTTTCTGGGACGACGTAAGGTAGGGAAGAGGGGGAGGAGTAGGCCACGGCTGTCGGAGGATGTTTTTGAGGAGTAGGATCATCGTCGACGACGAAAACAGTTTGAATTTATAGAATTTTAAGAGATTCGGTAAAAACGCCGTCGCGCCGGAGTAACAAACTGTTTTTTATTTCTTGAATGCAAAACGTTTTCGTAGCAAATCATTGATCCATATAATCTGATGTCTAAAACTATATTTTTGTAATTACTAAAATCAATAAATTTCTTCTTGGAAAAAAGGTCAATTTTAAAAAAAAATATTTAACTTAAATTTGATTTATCGATTTATATTTTTTGACAATTCATATCATTTTTTCGCTTTTCTAATTTTGAATTTTCTTATGTCGTAGTAATTTTAGTTATTTCAATTTAGAAATTTAAAGGAGTCTTATAAACGGATATTTATGGATTTTCTTATTTCAAGATGTCTTCATATAATGCATAATCACCATTAAAATTCAATGTGGTTATTTCCTCATGTTAAGTTTTGTTTCAAATTTTAGTTTAATTTTTCTTATAAACTAATAAAAAAACATAAGTTTAAAGTAAAAGAACCTTATAATAAAAGGTTACTGGTCTTCTCATAGACATAATTATTAACCTTACATTTTTTAAAAATAAAAAAATATTTATATAATTTTATCTACATTATTTATATAATTTCATTTAATTACTCTAACTTTTAATTTTATTATTCACTTATTGACGCATAATTATTGAAGTGTTAGTTGTATATCACATACATATCAACCTATAAAAGAATATGGAAAGATGAACTTTTCTTGACTATACAACTTAGAATATGGATCTTAAGTCTAGAACAATTGGGGGGTACAACAATTATCTGTCTCTTTCACTAATTTTTCCAAGTCTTCTTGTTTCATGTTAGTCCATCTAAGCTTATCTTTGTGGACTTTTTTGTCTTATGTCAGTCATCAGTCCATGTCTTGATTATTTCATAATTCATTTTAATATATTGTTATATGATCTTGATTATTTTTAATTAATTTTAAAATTTAAAACTATCAATAAAACTTAATTTTAAAAAAATAACTTTAATATAAAAAGTTGTAAGCCTTATCTCATAAATACAAGGTATTAATCTTATATTTTGAAAAAGAATAAAAATATTTGTATGAGTTAATTTACATTAATTATTTATTTTCATTGAATTACTTTAATTTTAATTTTACTTTTTACTGGCTAAGAAGAGATTTAGTTGCATATCAACCTACAGAAGAATATTGAAGGACTCACTTTTTTTGACAATTCAAGCTCGAATATAAATTTTTGGTCATAAAAGTTGAACAAACTAATTGGAGGGTCATTTATTCAAGTCTTCTTTTTAATCGTTAGTCCATGTCAATAAAAATTTGCTTCCGAGTTATTTCTATATATATAACTAAAATATGAGAAAAAAAATTATTTTGAAATTAGAGTTTAAAATAAATTAAATAAACAAATCTTAATTATGCTGCTTATTTTTCCAATTCTTTCACATTTTTTTAATGCTCTTGTATCAAATCTATTATTGTTGTATTTTGATAAGATCTTAATTAAGATATTCAATTTTTCTGTTACTTTTAAAATGGCAATAAATCGTGATAATAATACTTCTAATTTAATGATAATTAAATGTTTTTCTTAGGTTATTTATTTAATGATAATTAAACGTTTTTCTAATTTAATTTAATAAATTTAATGATACGTTATTGAAGTGTTTGTTGTGCATCACATACATGCCAACCTGTGAAAGAATGTGGAATAACCAACTTTTCTTGAGCATTTAAGACATAGATTTAGTTGCACATCGCGTGGATTTCAGCCTATGGAAGAATATGGAAAAACCAAATTCTTTGGTCAAGAACAATTGCAGGGTACAGCCATTGTCTGTTTTTTCTCACTAATTTGTCTAAGTTTTCTTGTTTCATGTTAGTCCATTTGATATCTTTATCTTTGTAGACATTTTAGTCTATGAAATGTGAAAAAGTCTTCTTGTGTCATGTTAATCATCTGTCCAGTGGACATTTTTTCTCATAAATTATTTCTAAAGTGATTAACACGGTATGATATGATTTGACTGAAGAACAGTAAATTTTTGAGTTATTTATCTCATAAATGATAATAGCGATATTGATTTATAGTCAAGAATATCAAAATAAATTAGTTTAAGAAAAATATTTATTTTTTCTAATTATTTGAAGTTTATCTTTTTCTTGTTAGTTTATTTTCTAGTACATTAATTACAGAGTCACACACGTTACATTATATGTTTTGTTCTTTATTTTTAAATTTAAATTATAAAATTAAATTTAAACTCAAAATTATTAATGTTTGAAGTGTTAAATTAAGATCGGATATCTTCAATCTATCTATTACATTTTGATGATTTATGTATATATTTACATAAATATTTAAACTAAAATATGAGAGAGTTAAATTACATAATTAAAAAAGTAACTCTTAATTAAGATAATTATTTATCCGGTTCTTTAACATTTTCTTGTGTTTTGTTTTATCTAACCAATATAATAATAAGAATTGTTTCGTAAAAAGACCTCAAGTGAGATATTGGTTTCTTCTCCTTACCGCTTATTGACAGTCTCCAAGCAACGATGAAGATAATTTTTTAGTGATTTTTCCAAAAAAAAAAAGGGAGATAATGTTTAGGGTGATGAGACCTCAGTGCTTGATAAGGGAAAGTTTATGAAGTAATATATATAAACCCTTACCTTATGTCACAGACTTGGTCTTTTACCAACGAACCGCGCGGCACTTAGTCATATCTTTTGTAACTAAGTCAACCTTTTCCCTCGAATGTTAGAAACAAAGCTAGTACACGTTAGTAAAGATGCACGATAAAATGAGAACAACAGTGAGGAAACTTAGAGAATGCTTCTATTAAACAAGAAAGCTTTACAAAGGAAGAACACTCTAAGCTCTCTAGGTATCTTATAAATGATGTCTCTTGACTATTTATAGCCTTACACCTCCTCAATTGACGGTTAGGATCTATTTGATCCAACGACTCACAATGACCTTCTAGAATTCTCTACAACTATTTACATATTCAAAAATACTCTACAGTTATCTACAAGGTTCTTGAGTCTTCCACTTATTTATAGCCTTATCTTGAACATGGTAGAATTGTGTAGATTTTTCTAGAGAATGCTAGCATAACCTATCCATTTAAAGAGGAAATTGAGCGGCCCGTGACATTCTCTCCCACTCATTCGGGCGACGCCCTTGTCGTGCCCTTCTTGTATGTCTCGATTTCATCCTTGTAATTTCATAATGTGAGCTCATGCTCCCAACTCACCTCATTATTGGATAGTCCCTTTCATTTAACAAAATACTCTACATAATTTGAATGAGAACCCCTCCTCAAAATGACCTGATGTGCTAGAATTTTCTCCATCTCACGTAGAGAAGTCCGTGACACCTATCATTTGCTTATTTTTCCCGAGTCTCTTTTTTTGTCAGTCTACGTCATTATGAACCATTTACCCTACTATTTACAGATAAAGTGATGGACATGATAAGTCAATAGGTCAGCCAACTATATGCATAAACCCTTACCCTACCATTTGCCTTTTTTTCCAAGTCTTCTTTCGCCTTGTCGTGACAAATGAAGCTCGAATATGAGTTTTTGGTCAAGGAAGTTTTTTTTGTTTTTGAAGGTATTGGTCAAGGAAGTTAAACATAGCAATTGGAGGGTCAAATATATTACAGCCATCCGCTTTCTCTCCTTAACTTTTCCAAGTCTTCCTTTTTGACGTTAGTCCGGGTCATTGTGAAAATGTTTGTTTATTAGTTATTTCTAAAGTGATTAATAAGATAAGGTGTAATTTGATTGGAAAATAATATGATGTATATTTTTTTCTTAAATTGTTTATATTATAAATTATATAAAAATTACTAATATACAATTATCATTAAAAATATATAAAAATAAATTAGTTTAATTTTTTAAAATCTCAATATTTAAAATTATAAATTTTCTATTAATATATTCGCATCGAATATTATCACCACTAAATTCCTAATCATAGAAGCATATAAGTCTAATATTATTCCTAATAAATTCTCAATACTAGGATAAGCGTTACGGACTTGCCGTGTTCGTGAGTTCGGTAGTAAATGGTAGACTTTACGGGGCAATTCATGCTCGAATATGGTTAAACATACTGATTAGTTATTTATTTTTATTTGATTATTATAATGCTATTTTTATTTTTTATTGATTAAGACATAAACTTAAAATTGCACATCTGATATATATGCATATCAGCCTATGGAAGAATATTTTTTCCAAGTCTAGTCTTATTTTTCTTGTCAGTTGTCAATACAAGCGGAACATTCCTTTATGGATCGTTACCTAACAATTTACTACCGAAGTCATGAACACGGCGACGCGAATCCTTAGCTTATTCATATTATTGCCTACTGGCTTTATCTAATTAACTTATTAATAATTGGTAAAATTCTTAATTAATTTTAAATGAGAAAATAAAGTGCAACTTAATTGATAAAAATATTCAAATATATTTGAGATTATACAAGAAAAATAAATTTTAAGAAGATTTTAATTCTATAACAATTCAAAAATGTATTTTAATTAACATTTCAAAAACTCAATCAGAATAATATTTTATTTTTTCTATATATAAACCCTTAGTCTACCATTTATTTATTTTTCCAAGTCTTCTTTCATAATTAATGTATGTCTTTATGAACTTCTTACCCTACTATTTACTACAGAAGTTATGAATACGGTAAGTCCTATCGTCTTGATATAATTGCCTACTTGGTTTTATGATTGCTCTAAATATATTTATGTGATTAATCTAATTCACTTCTTAAAATTTTAAAATTAGATCAGATTTTTAAAATTTTATTAGTTTAATGTCTAAAAATATAATAAAAGATGTAAAATATTTAAATTTGAGAAATATATGATAAGATTAAAATTTAAAGGACTTAAATTTTAGAAAATTTAAAAATATTTTATTTTTGACAATCTTTTTATGACTTATTTTTATTTGTTTAAAATTATTGGGGTGATAAAAATATTATCATTACTTCATAATTTATTTTATTCTATAGTTATATGGTCCTGATTATTTTTAATCTTAATACAAAAAGTTTATAAGCTTTTCAAAATGATAATTTAAGTGTTAAAATATAATTTTATAATTTGAAAATAATTAAAAATATTTTGTGAGTTTATTCAAGATAATTATTTGTGTTCAATTAATTACTCTTATTTTGATTTTACTAAACATTGATTAAGACATAGACTTAGTTGCACATCCCATGCATTTCAACCTATAGAAGGATTTTTATCTAAAAATATTATATATAGATAATTATATATATATATATATAGTTATCTAAAATTTATATTAAATTAATTAGTTTAATTTTTTGAATTGTCAATGGGTAAGGTTGGGCCGGGTCACGGCCCGCAGCTGAGCCATAGGTTGGTCAGGCCAAACTCAGTCCGTCTATATTTTTTAAATCAAAATAGCGTTGTTTTGAACAAAACGACACCGTTTTATTCAAAATAATCGGGCCACAAGCTAGCTCGTGGCTTGGCCCGGGCGAACTATAATTGGACGAGCCGGGCCGAAATTACCATCCGTAAGTCTTCTTTCTTTCCATTAGTCTCTGCTTTGTGGAAAATTTTGCCTTCAGACAACTCGGAACGATTTATTTCTAAAGTGATTAGATGTAGTTTGACTTACGGATAAAAAGAAGACTTGAAAAAAATGACCCTCTAATTAGTTTGTTCAACTTTTTTGACTTATATAAATACTCAAACATATATATATATATAACTAAAATCTGAGAAAATTTTTATTTTGAAATTAGAGTTTAAAAATATATTAAATAAGCAAATCTTAATTATCTTCCACAATTTTTTATTGCTCGTCTCAAACTTATTATTGTTGTATTTTGATAAGACCTTAATTAAGATATCCTGTTTGTCTCTGTCACTTTTAAAATAACAATAATTCGTGTTTTTAAAAAAATTCATGATAATATTACTTCTAATTTAATGATAATTAAATGTATTTCTTAGATTATTATAATTTCATTTAACTACTAAACTTTTTATTTTATTAATCATTTATTCATACGTTACTAAGGTGTTAGTTGTACATCACCTACATGCCAACCTGTGAAAGAATGTGGAAAGACCAACTTTTCTTGACCATTTAAGTTAGAATATGGATCTTTGGTCAAGAACAATTGCAAGGTACAGCCATTGTCTGTTTTTTCTTACTAATTTGTCCAAGTCTTCTTGTTTCATGTTAGTCCATTTGATCTGTATCCTTGTAGACATCTGCCCTTGTGGACATTTCTTCTCATAAATTATTTCTAAAGTGATCAATACGGTAAGGTGTGATTTGATTGAAGAATTTTGAGTTATATATATATATTCACTTGAGTTGTTTATCTCATAAATCATATAAGAATCACTAATTATATAATTATTGTTAAACAAATTGTATAAAAAATTAGTGATTTTAACTTTTTGAATTCTCAATAATCAAAAACATAAAATCTACCTTTATAATAAATGATAATAGCGATATTGATATTTAGTAAAAAATATCAAAACAAATTAGTTTAAGATAAAATATTTATTTTTCTAACTATTTGAAGTTTATCTTTTTCTTGTTAATCTATTTTCTAATACATTAATTACCGAGTCACACACGTTACACTATTTATTTTCTTCTTCATTTTTAAATTTAAATTATAAAATTAAATTTAAACTCAAAATTATTAATGTTTGAAGTGATAAATTAAGATCGGATATTTTCAATCTATCTATCACATTTTGATGATTTATGTGTATATTTACATAAATATTTAAACTAAAATATGAGAGAATTAAATTACATAATTAGAAAAACGGTAGTTCTTTTTTCAATTCTTTAATATTTTCTTGTGTTTTGTTCTTTTTACCAATATAATAATAAGAATTGTTTCATAATAAGAATTCAAGTGAGATATTCATTTCTTCTCTCCACCACTTACTGACAGTCTCCAAGCAATGATGAAGATAATATTTTAGTGATTTTAATAAAAAATAATATTTAGTGTGATGAAACCTTAACGCTTGATAAAAGAAAGTTTACCATTACCTTACTATTTACTTATTTTTCCAAATTTTCTTGCTCCTTGTCGTAACAATTGAAGCTCGAATATGAGTTTTTGGTCGAGGAAGTTAAACATAGGAATTGGAGGGTCAAATATAGTACAACCATCTGCCTTCTCTCCTTAACTTTTCCAAGTCTTCCTTTTTGATGTTAGTCCCGGTCATTGTGAAAATGTTTGTTTACTAGTTATTTCTAAAGTGATTAATAGGATAAGGTGTAATTTGATTGGAAAATAGTATGATGTATATTTTTTTCTTAAATTGTTTATATTATCAATTATATAAAAATTACTAATATATAATTATCATTAAAAATATATATAAAAGATTAGTTTAATTTTTTAAATTTTCAATATTTAAAATTATAAATTTTCTATTAATATATTCGCATCGAATATTATCACCACTAAATTCCTAATCATAGAAGCATATAAGTCTAATATTATTCCTAATAAATTCTCAATACTAGGATAAGCGTTACGGACTTGCCGTGTTCGTGAGTTCGGTAGTAAATGGTAGACTTTACGGGGCAATTCATGCTCGAATATGGTTAAACATACTGATTAGTTATTTATTTTTATTTGATTATTATAATGCTATTTTTATTTTTTATTGATTAAGACATAAACTTAAAATTGCACATCTGATATAGTTAAATGAGAAAATAAAGTGCAAACTTAATTGCTGACAAGTATAAAAATATTCAAATATATTTGAGATTATACAAGAAAAATAAATTTTAAGAAGATTTTAATTCTATGGCTTTTAAAAAATGTATTTTATTTAAAAGTCTAGAACAATTGGAGGGTGCCACAATTATCTGTTTCTTTCACTAATTTTTCCAAGTCTTCTTCTTTCATGTTAGTCCAGCTGAGCTTATCTTTGTGGATATTTTTGCTTCTAAATTATTTTCAAAGTGATTAACAAGAAAAAATCTTTTTGTTTTATGTTGGTCATTAGTCCATGTCTTGATTATTTCATAATTCATTTTAATATACTGTTATATGATCTTGATTATTTTTAATTAATTTTAAAATTTAAAATTATCAATAAAACTTAAATTTTAAAAATTGAATTTAATATAAAAGTTATAAGCCTTATCTCATAAATACAAGGTATTAATCTTATATTTTGAAAGAGAATAAAAATATTTTTATGAGTTCTTACATTAATTATTTATTTTCATTTAATTACTTTAATTTTACTTTTTACTGATTAAGAGAGACTTAGTTGCATATCAACCTATAGAAAGATATTGAAGGACCCACTTTTTTTTGAAAATTCAAGCCCTAATATGAATTTTTGGTCAAAAAAGTTGAACAAACCAATTGGATGGTCATTTTTTCAAGTCTTCTTTTCAATCGTTAGTCCATGTCATTGAGGAAAATTTTGCTTCCGAGTCATTTCTAAAGCGATTAGATGTGGTTTGAATGAAAAAGTATATATATATATATACACTAAAATATGTGAAAATTTTTATTTTGAAATTAGAGTTTAAAAATAAATTAAATAAACAAACCTTAATTATGTTGTTTATTTTTCCAATTCTTCCACATTTTTTTATTGCTCTTATCTCAAACTTATTATTGTTGTATTTTGATAAGACCTTAATTAAGATATTCAGTTTTTCTCTATCACTTTTAAAATGGTTACTTCAAATTTAATGATAATTAAACGTTGTTCTTAGATTATTATAATTTTATTTAACTACTCTAACTTTTTATTTTATTAATCATTTATTGATACTTTATTGAAGTGTTAGTTGTATATCACATACATGCCAATCTGTGAAAGAATGTGGAAAGAGCAACTTTTCTTGGCCATTTAAGTTAGAATATGGATCTTTGGTCAAGAACAATTGCAAGGTACAACCATTCTCTGTTTTTTCTCACTAATTTGTCTAAGTCTTCTGGTTTCATGTTAGTCCATTTGATCTCTATCTTTGTAGACATTTTAGTCTATGAAATGTGAAAAAGTCTTCTTGTGTCAAGTTAATCATCTGTATATGTGAATATTTCTTCTCATAAATTATTTCTAAAGTAATCGTCACGGTAAGGTGTGATTTGACTGAAAAATAGTAAGTTCTATATATATATATATATTCACTTAACTTGTTTATCCCGTAAATTATATTGGAATCATTAATTATATAATTATTGTTAAACAAATTATATAAAAAATTAATGATTTTAAAATTTTGAATTCTCAATAATTAAAAACATAAAGTCTACCTGTATAATAAATGATAGCGATAATGATTTCTAGTCAAGAACATCAAAACAAATTAGTTTAAGATAAAATATTTATTTTTCTAATTATTTGAAGTTTATCTTTTTCTTGTTAGTCTATTTTCTAGTACATTAATTACGAAGTCACTCACGTTACACTATTTATTGTCTTCTTCATTTTTAATTTAAATTATAAAATTAAATTTAAGCTCAAAATTATTAATTTTTGAAGTATTAGATTAATATCGGATATCTTCAATCTATCTATCACATTTTGATGATTTATGTGTATATTTACATAAATATTTAAACTAAAATATGATATAATTAAATTATATAATTAAAAAAGTAAATCTTAATTATGGTACTTATTTTTCTAATTCTTTAACATTTCTTGTGTTTTATTTTGTCTTACCAATATAATAATAAGAATTGTTTCATAATAAGATATCGGTGAGATATTCATTTCTTCTTTCTACCGCTTATTGATAGTCTTCAAGCAACGATGAATATAATATTTTAGTGATTTTCAAAAAAAACAAAGAAGATAATGTTTAGGGTGACGAGACCTTAGCGCTTGATAAAGGAAAGTTTATTAAGTAATATATATAAATAAATAGGTTAGCCAATTATATATAAACCCTTACCTTATTATTTACTTATTTTTTCAAGTCTTATTTTTCTTGTCAGTTTATGTCGTTATGAACCCTTTACCTTATCATTTACGGTCAAAGTGATTAACACGATAAGTCAATAAGTCAGCCAATTATATATAAAGCTTTACCCAACTATTTGCTTATTTTTCCAAGTCTTCTTTTTCCTTGTCGTGACAATTCAGGCTCGAATATGAGTTTTTGGTCAAGGAAGATAAACATTAGCAATTGAAGGGTCAAATATAGTACAACCATCTGCTTCATCTCCTTAACTTTTCCAAGTCTTCTTTTTGGACGTTAGTCCCTGTGTTTGTGAAAAAGTTTGTTTAGTACTAGTTATTTCTCAATGGTAGGGTAAGCGTTAAGGACATGCCGTGTTCGTGACTTCGGTAGCAAATGGTAGTCTTTACACGGCAATTCATGGTCGAATATGGTTAAACATACTGATTAAAAGGTCACATATGGTACAGCCATTGCCTGCTTTTTCTCCCTAAGTTTTCCAAGTCGTTTTTCCTTCTGTTACTCTGTCTCTTTGTGGAAAATTTACAAGTAAGCTTAATCATTGCACTGAAATATTTTTAAACATAAAACCTACTCAATATATTATGAAAACTCTCAAAAACTATTAGAGAAAAAAAACCGAAATCTCTTTTGATTTCTATATATATATGTAAAAGAAAGAATGAGAGTCTTAGAAATGATGGATTTGGAATAGTATTGGTCCAATCCCAGTTGAATTTAATCCAAAAATATTTGGTATATCTAAACCGATTTTTTAGTTTAAATCAGTTTAGACTAAAAAATAGGTCTAAACTTAAGCCTATTTAGATTTAGACATGTTTTAAAAGAATAAAATTATTAAATTTTTTGGACTCAAATTTCAAATTTAACATGAATAAATCTAAATTTATTTATTAAAAGTGCAAAGAAAAATATTTATAATTATCTATATTTAGAGGAATATTTTGGATTAGATTCCAATCAACAAACCGACTTTGTTCGGGTTTGAATGCATGCGGAACATGCCGTCATGAATCCTTACCCATGTCATGAACATGTCCTTACTCCTTACCCATATTATGGCCT
>JANZXP010000194.1:32388271-32399822 GCA_027576715.1 Erythroxylum flavicans | reverse complement strand
TGCCTACGTCTCCGGAGCACCACTAAAGCAGCTCGTTTTACTTATGTGGGAGAAGAGCAAATTGTTTTGGATGATCTTCAATGAGAGGGGGAGGAGTTCTTTTATAACTTCCATCCTCCCCCACAAATACATAAACTTTCAATATGGGATTTGGGATTGTGCCAAATAGTAACACAGACCAGTGAGGTGAGGCCATTGCCATCTAGGCTTGCAAAGACAGCTAGTGTCAGGTTTATCTCGATTAGAATGCAATGCTGACTATACCGAACTTAAAAGTGGTGCTATTGAATGGTAGGTTGAGGGTCTCTCTGTACTGGGAATTGGCTATTATCAAAGAGTTATTTGTGCCTTGGGTGGGTTAGGTGTCCGATTGGATAGTATCTGTTAAGATATTATATATATATATCTTTTATTTAGTTTTGGCATTTTAAATTGGACATATAAAATTTTAAGTGAGGTGGAATTAAAGTTGTGATTATTTGGTTGAAGTGGGATTTGTGCAAATCTCCTACTAACAGTAGAAGTCTATCTTCAAGGTGTATAATTATCCACATCTCCCATCTACTTCAGATGTCTATCTCTAATGTGAATCTTGTGTGAGTGGGTAACAAGTGTGGTGTGCCTTAGTTGTTCATTGAATAAATATAAAAAAACAGCAGCAAGTGTGCATGTTTTGAAGCTGATAATATATAAGGGTATTGTCGTAAATTTCAAGGTGAATTAAGTGGATTTCTGCACAAGATATGATGGTATTGTTTTTGGGTGTGAAGAAAATAGATCTATATTTTATTGGGGAAGTGATGTGCGTGTGAGTGCTTTTGGTGGAGTGTATGTTTTGTGTTTTAAGTGAAAAACCTACGGCTTATATGGTGTGTGTGTGCAAGTCACGAACTGAAAAAAAAAAGAGAATGGGCTGCGCACACTTCTGAATTTTCGTATTTTCTGTGGCAGTTAGCTGAGCATACATTGGTATTATTTTTAAGTGTAGCTTGCGTATATTGGTGTGGTGTTTTTCTGGTTAGGAGACTGCACACGTTATCATCGTTTTTGAATGGGTATTGCCTGTGGTACACGGGTTATATATTTTGTGGTTTGGAAGCTCGACACATTGGGTGATATATATTTTTCTTGGGAACACAGTGATCAATCTCTGTGAAGAAAGTTCATTGCCGGGTTATTTGAAGGAGACAAATCTACAGGGAAGTCTTTCTTTTGTCTCAAATATTTTGTTATTTAATTTTCAGTTGATTAAATACTTGAGCTATTTTTATTTATTATTCTTTTGAGTGAAAGTAGTTAGACAAATTCTCTGACGAAGTTAATACGAAGCGGTCGTACTATTGGGTGTGAAATTCTTTCACGGAAAAGAGATTGAGTGATAGTGTCAAGGGTTGAGTAGTATCGGCTCAGTAAAGCCTTGAGTAATTCTATTGCACTTTCGTGAAAATGATTAAGCTGAGTGAGGGCCCCGTAGTCGTAGACAAGGAGTGCCAAACTGCGTTAACAAATCTTGGTGTTGATTTATATTTAGTTCTTTTAATTTTTCTGATTTTATTTATTTGTTAGGAACAAATTAGAAAGTTTGCGAAACGACTACCCTCTTTCGGTTTTTTCACCAACTCTAATGAATCTCCCGCGCACCATCATTACCACCACCAGAAGCTGCTCTATTTCCCGCTCGTCGTTTTCACCATCACTCTCTTTAAACAAAACCAAACAGAAAACCGACACATCAGATAATCGTAGAATATTAACATTTTACACTCTCGAATTAAAAATGAAAGCAAAATCTTAATAGTAGAGTCGGCAGAAATTAACTAACCAAAGAACCGCTTGTCTGGAATGGAAACCCTAACATCAGGAATAGAAGCAGCATATGTGCATTTAACTATGGATAGGTGAGAACGTGGGGTTTCTGGGACGACGGAAGATAGAGAAGAGGGGGAGGAGTAGGCCACGGCTGTATGAGGATGTTTTTGAGGAGTAGGATCCTTGTCGATGACGAAAACAGTGGGGATCGCTGCAGGATCGGCGCGGAGTTTCTTAGAGACAGGTGTCCGGTGATATTTGTCAGCGTATCCTTCTTCGTCGGAGACTATGATCGGGTCAGTTGACATTGAAAGATCTGACTTTGTGGGTGCGCCGTGCGCGGTTGGGTTATGCTTTTAGTTTGAATTGATAGAATTTGAAGAGATTCAGTAAAAACGCTGTCGCGCTGGAATAACAAACTGTTTTTTATTTCTTGAATGCAAAACGTTGTCGTAGCAAATCATTGATCCATATAATCTGATGTCTAAAACTATATTTTTGTAATCACCAAAATCAATAAATATCTTCTTGGGAAAAAGGTCAATTTTAAAAATAAAATTTTTATTAACTTAAATTATCAAATTATCATATATTTTTAAAATTTTTGTATTCATTCTAAACTTTTTTTAATATCAGAAAAAAGGAGAAACGAAAATCAAATCTTTGAATACAAATAAAATCTCTTAGCCATGGTTGCTTCTATTGCCAACTAACTTTGTCAACATCAAAGAAGAGTAGATAAGCAACACAGAGGGTTGGAAAATGACCACAAACAAGAACCCGACAATGGCCCAAGGACTTGAAGACGTAGTGTGCTGGCCCTGGCTGCTTAGCCTAATGAGTTCAAAAAGACCTTCCAAAATTGACAGCCCTGGTCCCTGGATAGTGTCGGATCCAAAATAACCCGAGCCACACGTGATGGACCATTGGATACAACATCCCTAGGGTTAAGTCCATGCTTTGACAAAACAGTACTCACTCACTACTCACGTATCGACTGCCTGTTGAAGGATTCGTTTACCCCTTCCCTTTTTTTTTTTTCAAGAGAGTAATTCAATTTAGGCTTGGCAAATTACAAATTACTTTGACTTGATCTAACACAAAGTCAACAAGTCTAACTCGCAGACTTAGATTGTCTGGTTTGGCCTGATCCAATTTGGCTAGTCTAATCGGAAGCTCGAAATGGTTAATAAAATTGAATATAAAATATTGTCGTTTTTTAATTTTTTAATTTTTAAAAATTAGGTCATACTAGAATCTATAGGCAAGCCTGATTAAACTAGAGTTGTGGCCATGTGTTATTTGCCTTATCAAACTTCAAATTTTTGGGCTATGAATCTACGCTCATCCTAAGTGAACTCAGCCCGACCTAGCTCGATTTTATTTGGCTCATTGTCATCCTTGCTTTAATTATTAGAATCTAGTTTTTTATGAGTTCGCTAATTCAAAAGTTTCAACATTAATTCGCTCAAGCTTTATGCTTAGGCCTGACTTAATTATTTTATTTTTTAAATTTAAATTAAAAAATAATATTATTGTCATTTTTTTTAAACTTTTAAACTTCAAAATAAATTGAATTAGACTTTGAAATCTAATCAAATTAAGTTGTTTTTTTGGTGTTATCTTTAAGTTGTCTAAATTTATTATCGGATGAGTGTCGATATCTACTTGTACAAAACAATAGGTAACTCTGATCTTGTTACGACTATATTAAGATTATACATATCTTTATGTAGGTGCTATTCGTACAGTCTTAACATTATACGGGAAAATATAAATTATGTATATTTATTTTTGATATATTATTTTATAAAGATTGAAATTAATTGTAACCCACCCATTTTTATAATTCAAACCAACCTTATCTAAATAAAGAACTAATATTAAATTAATATCCAAAATTACTCACACATATATAGAAAAAGTAAATTAAAAACCTAATCAAGTTAAGTTGGACTCAAGTTTAATTACCGAGTCTAATTGAGAGATTTTTTCTCATATTAGTAATTTGTAAGATGGTAAATAGCAGATAGGGATGACAATAAATTTTGTCCCACATTTTTTAATTAAAATTATATTTATAATCTTTTATTTATATTCATCCTAAATTATTTGAAGATATAATCGAATTAGCTTTAAGGTGATCTTACTCGACTTTATCTTTTTTGTTTAGGCTCAATATAAAATACAATCAAGTTTATATTATTTGGTTCAAATTCAACTCAAATTATTTTAAATTTGATGGAATTAATTCCAAATCAAGTTTAATCATTATTATTTTGAGATATAATTGAACTAGCTTCAAATAAGTCTTGTTTGAACCAATCCTTTTTGTCCAGGCTTGACCTAAAGCATAATTAGGTATAAGTTATTTGCCCTCGAGGGCTGTGGCCGGATGGTTGAGAACAGGGTTTGGCGTGCGCTAGGTCGAGTTGCTACAGTTCTCGTAAGAGCCTGGGACAGCCGGGGGTTTTATCTGCTAGGGCTGTTGCTCATTACCCCCTCAGAAGGAGTTTCCCTCGTATTCAAAAAAAAAAAAGGTATAAGTTATTTGACTAAATCCTATTCGAATTATTTTTATATTTAAATTAATTATTTGAGTTGAGTATTAATCAAATAATCTACACCTAATTGTACTTTAGAGTACGAATAAAAAGGATCAAGTTGAGTAAGATTGACTTGTAGCTAATTCAATCATATTTTAAAATAATAACTCAAGCCAATGAATAAAATTTTGAGTTAATCAAATTTTAAAAAAGTTAATAATGTATTCAATCAAATTAATATTTATAAATTTAAAGCATGTACATTTGATTAGGATTAGCAAAACAACTTAAAGTCAAACTGCAACTAATGGAAAAAAATTTGAGTTAATTAAAATTTAATGGGTTTGATTAACCTTTTTGAAATTCAATTTCAACTTAATTTTTTAGCTAATTATTCGAGTATGATCTATATCGATTTGTTAACTCTAATCAAAAGTGTAGACTTTTTAACCTTGTAAATGTTAATTTGATCAAATACATTATTAACTTATTAAATAGTTTTAATATTTTTCACCATAACAAGTTTACGTAGAGTGGCAACAGATCTTCTGTTCCACTCCCTATATCAACCATGTGGGAATGGAACAAAAGATCTTCCGTAAACCAGTCCAAATAGAGGAATCCTCAATTTTTGAGGCAAAATGTTTGATTTGAAGATGTGGGTATGTGTCTAATCTGGCTTGTCAACCCTCAAAACATATCAAATTTGTCTGTAGAAAAAAGGTGAAATACTAAATTTGGACTAAAACTCTTGAGCAACATGGCCAGGGTTTTGGATTAGTGGCAGCCCCCATTATCAATTATGTCGTCTCCTATGATAAATCAAGTTGTTGATTGAAGTATGATTTGCTAACCACAAGTTAGCTTAAGTCAACAATTGAAACCAAAATCTTAGATACAATCAATCATCTATTTTGTTTATTAAATCATCTTGTTAATCTTTCAATTCAAGGTAGTTGGTTGATTTTCTTTTCGATTAATTACTCAACAAACTTTTTTTCCCATAATATGTTATTTAGTAGATTTGATATAAATAATGATGATGATAATAACAATAATAATCTAATTAAAATCTTACTAAATAGGAGGATTGAGGAACTCAGGTTGGACCTTGGGCAAGGGCACCTACCTTAGGCCCACTCTTTACTTATTTCTATTTGACTTCTTTTTTTTTTACGAGAGCCCACTTTTGACACTAAAAAAGAATTGAAAGAGTCAAAATAGGGTCTTTTTTTTTACTTTTTCCAAGGACTATAAAAAATTAGGAATGAGCCTACTAGCATGCAACTTTTGCCTTAACTAGTAAAGAGATGATTAGAATGAATAATGACGTGTATATATATATAATGAGATAACTTATAATCCATTATAAAAAAGTTATAATCACATAAAAAATTTTAAAAATATTTGCAATTAAGTTTCACATAAGTTGACATTGTGTATCGATTCTTGTGCTAATGATTGATTTATACTACACAAAATCTCTGTCCAAAGCGTCAATTGTGAGGTTTAATCATGTTTAGTGAGTGTTGGGTTAGAGGACAAACTACAAAGGGATGGGCCATTAAACAAGTTCCATTTTAGTAATAATCCAAACCCTAATTAGTCATTACATTGTTATACCTATTATATATTTTTAATTTTATTGTTATAAAATACTCATTTCATTACATTTTATTAATTTTCTATTTATATTTTAAAATGATATCATACCAAAAATTTTAAATTATAATATACTACTATTTTAGAGACATAAATAAATAAAAATTTTAAAAACATGACAAAATAAATTATATTATAATTAAATAAATTTATAAATAAGTAAACAATATATTATAAAATACTGATATTATCATATATTTTAATTTTATTGTTATAAAATACTCCTTGCATCATATTTTATTAATTTTCTATTTATCTTTTAAAATGATATAATACTAAAAATTTTAAATCCTATTATACTACCGTTTTAGAAATATAAATAAATAAAAAGTTAAAGAAATATGAAATAATAACTTTTATGATAATTAAATAAATTATAAAAAGTAAATTATAAAAATAAAAAACCAAAACTCAATAAAATTCACTGTAATTAACCCTAATTTATACATAAAAAAGCTCAAATTTTACCAATTCAAAATTTTAGATAAAATATAATTCAACAAATCTAATATCAAGTTACCGATTTTAAAATTATTGGTCATATAATTTAATTATTGCAATTTTTGATAATTTTCATTTAAAGGGTCTGCAACCATAACTTATGCTAATATAAATTAAATAATTAATAATGTCATTTAAAAGTAAAAATACCAACTTAGTAAATAATTATATGGTGAGATTTGAATTTGTCACATATTTAAGACAAATTAAATCACTAATTAGTAGTTAGTATATACTAAACTTATGATCATATTTGATGACAATCAAAGGAGAAAAGGTTAAAATGCTTTCACTGTCACATGGCCCGAGAATGTTTGGAATTAGTATTCTATATAAAGAGAAGCCCCAATTTTAGATTTGCAAGATCGTGTTACTATTCAAAAGACATCGAATAGAGAGGATAAACCAAATCGTCTAATGTATACAATATAGTAAGATGTCCAATTAAACAAAAAGAAAAAAAAAGAAACATAATTCCAAGTGGTCTAAAATGGTTAATCTAAAAAGATTATAACAGCTTAACTCAAATTTAATTTTTAAAATGGTTCTTTAAAAAATACAAAAAATTAAAAATATATAATCTCTAAGTTTTACGAGTCAACAGAATTTTTTTATTAGGTGTTATTATTATATTGACAAAACTATATAATGCATTTCAAGAATTGTGATTATGAATTCAACCCATATAAAGAATAAAAGAAAAAGAAACATATGTATTATTATTTATACATATATAGAGTGACCTGTCCTAACTGGATGACAATGAGAAAATGTTCTTTTTCAGTTTGAAAATAAAATTTAAAAGTAAATCTTAATTATAGTACTTATTTCTTTAATTCTTTGACATTTTCTTAAACATAGTTTAGCCTTATCAATATAATAATAAAACTTGATTTATAATAAGACTTCAAGACTCAAGTAAGATATTCAGTTCTTCACTCTATCACCTGTTGACAATCTTCTGATGATAGATGAAGATAATATTTTAGTGTGATGAGCAGGTTCGAAGTTGTCGAAACTAATCGTTTTCTTTATTGAAATTTTTTTTAATAAGTAATCACTCACATCAGAATAATATTTTGTTTTCTTCTATATATAAATCCTTGTCCCATCATTTACTTAATTTTACAAGTCTTCTTTCTACAGTCAGTGTATGTCTTTATGAACCCCTTATCCTACTATTTACAATTGAAGTGATGAACACAATAAGTCCTTATCAAAAACTTTTTTTTTATTAAGGGATCACTCATATTATAATAATATTTTGTTTTCTTCTACGTATAAACCCTTGCCCTACCGTTTACTTATTTTTCTAAATCTTCTTTCCACAATTAATGTATGTCATTATGAACCTCTTGTCTTACCATTTACTACAGAAGTGATGAACACGATAAGTCCTTATTGTGTTGATATAATTGCCTTCTTGGCTTACGATTTCTTGGAAATTTTCTTAACACATACTTTAAGAAAAAAGCTTCAACGTAAAGAATGGTTATTAGGTGTTATTATTATACTGACAAAACTATATAATGCATTTCAAGAATTGTGATTATGAATTCAACGCATATAAAGAATAAAAGAAAAAGAAACATTTGTATTATTATTTATATAGACACAGAGTGACCTGTCCTAACTGGATGACAATGAGAAAATTTTCTTTTTCAGTGTGAAAATAAATTTTAAAAGTAAATCTTAATTATAGTGCTTATTTCTTTAATTCTTTGACATTTTCTTGTGTATAGTTTTATCAATATAATAATAAGAATTTATTTATAATAAGACCTCAAGACTCAAGTAAGATATTCAATTCCTCACTCTATCACTTGTTGACAGTCTCCAAATGATAGATGAAGATAATATTTTAGTGTGATGAGTAGGTTCGAAGTTGTCGGAATTGATCATTTTGTTTATCGAAAAAACCTTTTATTATTAGGGGATCACTCACATCAGAATAATATTTTGTTTTCTTCTATATATAAACCCTTGCCTAACCGTTTCCTTATTTTTGCAAGTCTACTTTTTCATAATCAGTGTATGTCTTTATGAACCTCTTGTCCTACCATTTACAACCGAAGTGATGAACACGATAAGTCCTTATCTAAAAACCCTTTTTTTATTAGGGGATCACTCACATTAAAATAATATTTTGTTTTCTTCTATATATAAACTCTTACCTTACTATTTACTTATTTTTCCAATTCTTCTGTCCACAATCGGCGTATGTGTTTATGAACTCCTTACCCTACCATTTACTACATAAGTGATGAACACGATAAGTCCTTATCATGTTGATATAATTGTCTTCTTAGCTTTATGATTTCTTGAAAATTTTCTTAACATATACTTTTACCCAAAAAAAAAATCAACATAAAGAATGGTTATAAGCCTTTTAACATTTATAAAGTACCAACCTTACATTTTGAAAAGGTATTAAAAATATTTTTATGAGTTCATTTACATTAATTAATTAATTAATTTTTTATTGATTAATATCAGAAAATCAAATTGAGAGAGAATCAAAGTTTGTCTGATTTCATCCGAATGAAGAATATTTATACTGTACATGTGAAGAATGAAGAACTAACTAAACTGTGAACAACTAACTGAACTGTTAACTAACGACATCATATATAATTCTAACACCCCCCTCAAACTAGAGAGTATATATTATGTACTCCCAGTTTGCGAAAAGAATCGATAAAAATGGATAAAGAAAGCCCTTTTGTGAAGCAATCAGCAAGCTGATCCCTTGGAAGAAACTAGAAGTAAAACGATGACACCAGATTGAAGTTTTTCCCAAACCACATGACAATCGATGTCAATGTGTTTAGTACGTTCATGAAAAACAGGATTTTGCGCCAAATATAAAGTAGATTGGTTGTCACAAAATATTGGCATTGGAACGGTGGGAGACAACTGCAGTTCACCAAGAAGATAATGTAACCACTGCACCTCACAAGTCGTTGTAGCCAGCGCTCGATACTCAGCCTCAGAAGAACTCTGACTAACAGTGTTTTGTTTCTTGGTTTTCCAAGAAATAAGAGACGAACCAAGAAATACACAGTACCCTTTAAGAGAATGTCATGTGTCTGGATAATTACCCCAATCAAAATTAGAGAAGGTTGTGAGCTGAAGGTCACAATCAGATGAAAGAAAAGGTTTTGCCCAATAGAACCTTTTAAATAACGAAGAACTCTGTGCGCAGCAGCCAAGTGACTAGTCGTAGGAGAAGTTAGGAATTGTGCCAATTACTGAACAACAAAAGAAATATCAGGTCGGGTCGTAGTCAGATACTGAAGTTTACCAACTAACATACGGTATGATGTAACATCCTCCAACGACATACCCCCATCTTTAGAGAGCTTAGTTTCTGGTAGAATAGGCATAGAGACAGGTTTAGACTCTAAAAATTAAGTAGCCCTGAGTAAATCAAGAGTGTACTTCTTCTGACCAATATTAATGCCTCTTGTAGTTCTGGCCACTTCCAGTCCAAGAAAAAACTTTAGCTCACCAAGATCTTTAATGGTAAACGCATCATGCAGATGTTGTTTAATGCTACGGATTGCTTGCATATTATCACTTGCCAAAACGACATCATTAACGTACACCAAAAGGGCCATGAAACCATCACTTCCATTTTGAATGAACAACATCTGATCAGATGTAACTTGTGTGAACCCATATGGAAGTAAGGCCGAAGTCAGTTTCACGTTCCATTGACGACTTGCTTGACGTAAACCATAAAGGGATTTAACCAAGCGGCATACATTGTTGCGATTACCTGCACAACCCTGAGGAAGTTGCATATATACCTCTTCATCGAGATCACCATGAAGGAACGCATTATTGATGTCCAATTGATGAAGATACCACCCTTTGACCGTCGCTAAAGCAAGAAGCAATCGGATTGTCGTCATCTTGGCAACTGGGCTAAAAGTGTCTAGAAAATCAACACCTTCTCGTTGGGTATAACCCTTAACACCCGGAGAAAAACCTAAGAAAACAGATTTGATACTATGGGAATCAAATTTGTTTCTAACGTTAGAATGATTTGACGCAAAAGCAAGACAACCAAAAACACATAAATTAGTGTAAGTACGTGGTGTAGAGTATAATACTTCAAAAGGTGATATGTTACGAACAACAGGGGTAGGGATACAATTAATCAAGTAAATGGCATGCAATACACACTCAACCCAGAAGGAAATATGTAACTTTGCATGAAAACGTAAAGCTCGTGCGACATTGAGAATATGTTGATGTTTGCGTTCCACAACACTATTCTGTTGAGGAGTTTTAACGCAAGACCGTTGATGAATAATACCTTTGGAGTTGTAAATTTCTGGAACATTGAACTCTTGGCCATTATCACTTATGATACATTTAACAGTGGAATTGAATTGAGTAGAAACATAAGAGATAAAATTTTTCATAATTGTCTTGGCCTTTGATTTATGTTGCATTAAAAAAACCCAAGTAAATCTACTAAAATTATCAATAAGAGTAAGAAAATATCGATGGCCTTTAACAGTGGGAGCATAATTGTCTCCCCATATATCAATATGAATCAGATCAAACACAGCATTGCTAATAGAAGTACTGATTGGAAAAGGCAAGCGTTTTTGCCTTAACATGTGACAAACATCATAGGGTTCATGATGAGAAATAGAAGGAACTATTGATTGTAAACGAGAAAAAGGAAGATGGCCTAGCCTAGCATGCCAAAGTAAAATAGTTTCTTTATTACAAAAGACAGAATTAGCAATAATGACAGGTGAAGCATGAAAAAATAGCACTGGAATTGAATCTGTACAATCCATGAGAATGCTTAGCAACCCCAATCATCCTCCATGGTTGGATACTCTGAATTATACAATGAGAAGGTGAAACAATTAAACAACAAGTGTAACATCCCCTCACTTATGGGAAGGGCATTTTGGTCATTTTGGTAAATTAGAATGGGTTAGGAGTATTTTAAAGTGTTTTTGACATATTCATGCATTCATATATGCACATGAATAATAAATAGTGAA
>JANZXP010000194.1:32360945-32380797 GCA_027576715.1 Erythroxylum flavicans | reverse complement strand
TTCTTGTAAACCCCAATACCAAAACCATTCCTACAACCTTATCTGAGGCAATACCACAACCATTGAGACATGTAACATCAACATCCAATTGATAAATAGAAAAGCATACTCAACAAAATAAAATTTTGGTACGGATTACATCTCCAAAGTTAGACAAACAAAGAATAATGATCATCCTTCAAGACTACACTTCATGAATAATCAAGTGACAGCAACAGTCATGAACACTTGAAATACTAAGGTCTCAGACATCCAAGGAAGGATGAAAACAGCACAAGCTCTCAAGCCTGGCGAAGGCGAAAGCTCTTGGGCGGCCACTGCGAATGTTTTGAGAAACAAGCCTTAAAATTTATCATCCCTGACCTTCCACTCTACATTATCAATAAATCAACAATACATTTGATAGACATATAATAGTATCCTTCGTACCACAAAATTCCCCAAGACGGAACTTTTCTGGACACAAAATAGTTACTTGTTCATCTATAAAACACTACAATCCCTGGAAAAGGAGCTGACTTTTAGTCAAACACTTAACGATTAAGAAAGCACCAATATGATTAACCCAGATACATAACTATAATCCAAAATCAAACCAACCCATGTTTCAAAATCAAACAACTCAACGAGATATTCATAGAATAAAACGATTACGGATCAACATAACAAGAAAAGTGGAACCTCGGCAGTCAAATGAAACAATTAAGACCAAATCAGGGTCATAGGTATGTATATATATATACGCACGCACGGGAATCGGATGGGAATTAGGGTTTCTCTGCTCTGATGTACGGCTGAATCCAGAAATTTTGTTCGCCCACTTGGGCTTGGACAACATTCTTATGGGCTCTCATCTCTTGATGTCGCACCATACAATGGACCAGTACTTGTGTTTCGAGTCTATTTTTTCAAGATTTTACAAAATTCAAGAAATGAATTTTAAAAATTCCATGCAATTGGACCGGACTGGGCTTTTTGTGGGAGTGAATAAGTGAACCGGGCTCGTAGCTCTATATATATTCATCTCTAATCTGTCTGCACATATTTAAAGGACAAAAAGAGCTTCGTTTCTACTTTCACTCGCCTTGCTCAAGTTTCTTTACTTCTTACACACTCCTTAGGGTTCTTCTCTATCAATCCTCTCTGCAACTACGGTCGATATAGTTCATGGTGAGTCTTTGCAATTTCTCTCATCTTTGTGTTCGAATGATATTGATTTTAATATTGTTGTGTTTTTAAAATTAGGATGGGAAATCGAATTTGGAGACTGCGATCGAGCAGTTACAGAATGTGGAAAAGCAAATGAGGCTTGCCGGCGACGTCGTCGGGACCAAAAAGGCCGTAACAGAAATACTTCAGCTGTGCTTCGATGCCAGAGATTGGAAGACTCTTAACGACCAGATCCTTCTTCTCTCTAAAAAACGTGGTCAACTCAAACAGGTCGTTTTTCGGTTTCGCTATTAATATATCATGAAATTTGCCTCAGCCTATGGTTTTGTGTGCTTGGAAAGGATCTTTTGGGGAGAGTCTCTTTGTTGATCTTGTTAATTTGGGTGTCTGGTTCCTGTACAGGCTGTAACTGCAATGGTGCAGCAAGCAATGCAGTATATTGATCAGACTCCGGATCTTGAGACGCGCATTGAATTAATCAAGACACTTAACAATGTCTCTGCTGGAAAGGTGATAACGCTGATAACGTTTTGAGTTTGTTTCATTGAACATAGAAAAACATGCTTCTTGTTCATATCTAGTGGTAATAATATTGGATTTGGTGTAGATATATGTTGAGATTGAGAGGGCACGATTGATCAAAAAATTGGCAAAGATCAAGGAAGAACAGGGACTTATTGCTGAAGCTGCAGAACTGATGCAAGAAGTTGCTGTAAGTTTGTGGCGATTAGTAATATCATTTACCTGCCTTTATTATGTTTATTTTGATGTACAGTTATTCACACACTAATTTACTGATATTTTTTTTTACCACAGGTGGAAACTTTTGGTGCTATGGCAAAAACAGAGAAAATTGCTTTTATTCTTGAACAAGTATGTAACTCCTTTTCTAAAACTTTGGGCCTTTTAAATTTCACTGAGTAGGGGCATCAGTCGTACAAGCATTGACTTGCAAGCAGTTTGAAGGTTTGGCACTTGAGATAACCACTCTATGGAAAATACTAACAATCTGGATCTTCTTATGGGTCCAGAACAATGTGGTTGCCTGGTTGACCTTTTAGGATTAAGCATTTGTTGTATGCATGTTAATGAAATGGGACTTTGTGGGCAATGTTTGGCAGGTAAGACTTTGCCTAGATCGCCAAGATTATGTTCGTGGGCAAATTCTTTCAAGGAAGATCAGTCCTAGAGTCTTTGATGTTGATACTTCCAAAGAAAAGAAGAAGCCAAAGGAAGGTGACAATGTCGTCGAAGAAGCTCCAGCTGACATACCAACAATTTTGGAGTTAAAACGAATCTACTATGAATTGATGATCCGGTATGTGGTTTCCCAGTTTCTTTCTTATTTTCATATTGCTTATTATAATTTTTCGTTGTGTTATTGAACTTCCTGTGTTACTTGTAAGTATTTGTGTGGGGCATAACAATAGTCTGCATTTTGAGTAGCTTTGCCACTGGATCTTTCAGCAGTTCATCTATTCATACGTGTTGATTCTGTAATTGCGTTACTACTCATCCCCTTGTTACAAAGGGAATTGGCATGTTTGGATGTTTAGAATTGTGAGTCCAGTGTGTTTGTAAATATTGTTCTGTGTAGTGGCCTAGGTTTTGTGACCCAACGGTATGTGTTTGAACTCCTTGGACATTTGAAGAATGAGTTGGTGTTTTACTTGGTGTTCTGAGCGCAGCAAAGATTTGTTTATGGCAACTATAAAAATTTTGATGAATGATAGACAAGTATTTGCATTTCATGATAATGCTTTTCTAATCTTTTGGGGTGCATATGAAAAAGGGATACATTCCATTTACCCTTGAATGCTTTTAGCTCCTTATTTATGGATGATGAGGGATCATATATGAAGATTAATAGTTCCCTTTGAAGCTCATCCCCTGGCGTAAGTACCTTTGCCTTAAGTTGGAGTGTACACTGTGTATGTCCTTAGAAAATAAAAGTTTTGAGCTTTAAAGTTTGCTAATATTTGTCTAATGGGATACCCAAGTGATTTCACGTTTTCTGATTCTGCAAACTAAAAGGAATTAAAATATATGCATATGTGATCCATGTATTAACTTTTGAGATTTTGTTGGCACACTTCTTTTATAGATTGATTTTCTCTTCAATTATCATTCTGTGTGTAATGAAATCTCTATCCAGGTAATTCCTAACAAGGCAAGGTCTCTCTTTTATTTTCTTCCAAAGGAATCATATGTTCTCTTATCACAACTTTGGGAAACTTCCTGGGGCTTAACTGTGCTGTGGACTGTAAATTTAACAGCTGTGCTTAGTGGTCGTGATATTGTTCTGCTGTGCTTAGTGGTCGTGATATTGTTCTGCTGTGATTAGTGGTCGTGATTTTGTTCTTGTCGGTGTATCTTAATGTTGTACTTTGTCTTTTTATTCTAGATATTACACCCATAACAATGACTACCTTGAAATTTCCCGATGCTACAAGGCAATTTATGAGATTCCATCTGTCAAAGAGAATCCAGCACAATGGATTCCGGTAATAATTTATCTTCTATTATTCCTGCTATGATTCTATGGATTCTACTTGAGTGCTCAAATTTCTTATAATATATAGGTGTTGAGGAAAATTTGTTGGTATTTGGTACTGTCGCCACATGACCCAATGCAGTCAAGCCTTCTAAATTCCACCTTGGAAGATAAGAATCTTTCTGAACTTCCAAAGTTCAAGTATGTGTGTCTGTGTTGTCTTAATTCTATTCAGTTTTGTCTTCACTAAAACGATTTTTCAATTAATCCTATGCAAATTTCTCGGGTAGGTTGCTGTTGAAGCAGTTGGTCACAATGGAGGTCATTCAGTGGAACTGTCTTTGGAATTGTTACAAGGATGAGTTTGAAAATGAGACTAACTTGTTGGGAGGGTCTTTGGGTGACAAAGCAGCTGAAGATTTAAGGCAGAGGATAATTGAACATGTAATTTTTCTTCCCTGCATAAAAAAAACTTCTCTCTTTTTTGCAGCTGATATATTTCTTGACATATTTATCTGGGATGTTCTTAAACACTTTTCAGAATATCCTTGTTGTCTCCAAGTACTACTCAAAGATTACCATGAAGAGACTTGCCGAATTATTATGTCTCAGTATCCAGGTGCGTCTCAGCTCAACTTCTCTGTTAGTGATATTTCTATTGGGATTGGGGTGGGTAGTGGTGACTATTGGCGGATGGATGGGGTGTTCATGAGGTTTCATAATTTAGTTCATCTTTGTTGTTTCTAGACGTTTTAAAATGTCTTCACTTCAAGTAAACAGCACCCAGCTAGTTGGCAGATTGGTCATCTTATATCTGTATATGCTGTTTAGCATCTAATCTTTTGCATAATCTCAAGCTTTCTCTTGCGCAGAGTAGTGCTCAGAACTATAGCTTTCATCATTTTTTTTTTTAAGTTCAACTGATCAAAAACAGTTTATTATATTCTGATATTTTGAATAGCATAACTAGTAATGCAGCACAGGCATTGTGATTTAGGTCTGATCCTTCTCATATCCTCCAGAAGCCATTGCTCTTGAATATCTTCTCAAACTGTATTTCATAAAACTTAAATAATCACTTGGAGCAACCTTTGCAAATGGCACGACCGATTAACCTCCAAGCTTATCCTGGGATCTTTTTGCTCTATGCTCTTTTGTGTTTTTGTTGTCATGGTTACCTCGAGTCCAGTCCCTGCCTTCTATTATTGTTTAAGATTTTGTTCGCTGTTGTGTAGGAAGCAGAGAAGCATCTTTCAGATATGGTTGTGTCCAAAGCATTGGTGGCAAAGATTGACAGACCAATAGGAATTGTCTGTTTCCAAGTAGCAAAAAATGGCAATGACATTCTCAACTCATGGGCAGTGGACTTGGAGAAGCTGCTTGATCTCGTTGAAAAGAGTTGCCACCAAATACACAAAGAAACCATGGTCCACAAGGCAGCTCTTAAAATCTGAAAGCGATGATTTCTCCGTCATCGATGCAGGTATAGCTCTGAGTCCCAACCGTACACCTACTCTGCAAGTTCAGTGGAGGAAACTAGTCGTTTTTTAGTTGAAAAGTATGTCAAGGTTTAATTGTTGACCTAAATGTTCCTTGTTTTGCAGACCAAATGACTGAAATCACATTCCTGCAGAGTGCAATGTTGCTTTCCGTCAAGTGATTGTTTCTTTTCTTCGTCGGGATGGTGATGTAGGTCGTGCATTCTAGACCTGAAGATTGATGCATAACTTAATTTACTGCTGATTAATGGCAGAATCTCTTCTTTTACTCCTTTCTCTGTAGCCTTGCAAGTTCTTCAATTAAGATACAACCTTATGACTCATTCTTCTTGCAACTGGCAGGTAAGTCCTGTTTCATAGCCAGCTGGTGAGTCTTAATATTCTTTAGGTTGTCATTGAGAAGCATTTCCAATTGAAACCTAATTTAGGCATTGATGGCCTGAGATTATATGAAACAGATCAGCTTATGTTGGCAAAGTCTTGACAGACAAAATACCTTTCAGTTGCTTTTTTCCCTGCCACGTGCTTGCTCTTCTTAATTTCTTTTGTTCTCAATTACTTTCATCCTTATTGATGAAGTATGGGGCAGTGGCCGATAACCGTTACGAAATTCTGAGGAAGATCTGAAACTTACTGATAATGCTTACAGTTCCGATCAAATAGACAACCAGAAATGACATCAGCAGGAGTAAACTCAAGCTTCTCAAACTTCAAATGCAACTCGGTGTTTCAATGATCAGCTAAATTATCACCGTCCCTCCATCAGAACCACTTGTTTTGGCTGCAAAATTCTAGACTGACTGGATTTTGAACTTACCTACATTAATACTTTGTCATAGTTAATCGAATCTCAAATTGAATTCATCCAACTATAACCAAATCATTACGCATTAATAGCTTGTTATACCCGACCAAATCGCGAACTTGGTCGCATAATTAAAACCTCGTGTAGAGTTTTGATTTATTCAGCGTGTCACAATTGTGCTAGTCTTTGTTCAATCCCCGTCAATGGTTAGTTGAGCAACTCTTTAGAGTTTTGCATCAATTTGTTGTGTAATCTTAGACAAGGATGTGTTTTCGGAGACATCTGAGATGGCTTTTACAAGCTTGTAGATTAGCACAAAAGAGCTTTCTGCGTGGACTTCCTATATAAAGAGTTGCTATCCACGTTGAGAGAGACTGATTTTAACCTTCTTTGTGTAAACAGTAACAGAGAATGTATTGTCCAATCCGAATAAAGATGATGTCAAACTTCAATGGTAACACAAATAAAAGCAAACTCGTAAAACTACTACATGACAATAACAACTGAGAGATGTAATGAATTATCCTGAAGAAGTATAGTTGCTGCAATCTGACCACTGAGGCACCGGGAAATCTGGGTAAACACTCTGAGTGGTGATGTCAGATCTGAAGTCACCGTAAGGCTGATCTGGCCAAAACATAGGAAAAGAACAAGTAGCGGGTTGTGCAGAAGAAGATGAAGAACTAGAAGAAGAAGCAAATGAAGGAGAAGGGTGAAAAGAAGATGGGATTGAAGAAGACAACATCATTTGCTCATAGAGACTCATTGGTTGACTGTGATAACCATCAACACCCAAAACCAACTGAGAATCGCTCCTCACATAATCTCTTGGAGTCTCAAGGTTTTGTGTATTGTGAAAAGCTTGAGAGTGAACTATTGGCTGAGTAGATGTTGGAATGGACAAAAGGGTATTTGGATAATCAGAAATACTGAAATGGTTTGTCATTAGATTGGAGCTAGATGGTATAAGCCTGACATTTTCAGGGAAGTTTAGTTTGGCTTTGTTGCCTCTGAACCTGAAAGCAGCTTCATCATAAGCTCTAGCTGCAGCTTCCGCAGTATCGAAGGTGCCTAACCAAACTCTAGCTGCTTTGAATGGGTCTCTTATTTCAGCTGCCCACTTGCCCCATGGCCTTCTCCTCACTCCTCTGTATTTTCTTCTTGGCTCTTCGTTGTATGTTTCATGATGCTCATAGATTGGAGTAAACGCCATTTGAGTTGCTGCTAATACCGTGCTTGTGCTTCGGCTTGAAGCCTGACTATCTGTAAACATTTAGGAAGAAGAAGAAGACAAGCTCGTTTTGATTACATAGAACAAGTACTAAGCTCCAGAAAAGATGGCAGAAAATGTTGCGTTAGATTCTGTACGGATTGAATACATACAAATCTTAATATTTAATGATTATCACTGTTAATATTTTTTATTATTTATCACTCACAGATCTTTTTCCTATTAATTAAAAGACAAAACTTGCTATGAAGGTCAGGAAAAACATATCTTGTAAAAGACGACTTTAGAGCAATCTTCACAACGAAGTTTGAAGAGAATGAATAACCTAATAAGTTGAACTTCGAAACATTTCAGGATTCAGAACAGAAAAAACACAACCTGAAAGATCATGTTTATATGTTAGCAAGAAACTCCTATAATGAATTCAGAAAAAAAAATTGAAACAAACTCAGAGTCAAACAAAGATAAAGGAGGTGTTTAGCAAACAACTTATCAGCTGTATTTTAACTTATTTACTAAAAGTTAACTTTTTAACCATTTTAAAAAATTATCAATATATTTAGTGAATGACTTATTGGTTAGCTTATTTAACTTCAATAAGTTGATTTCTAAATGTTCTATAAAAGGAGTTTTTGTAGTTAGCTGTTTGCTACAGTATTGTCCTTCACTTTATTTTCTACTTTTGCTCCTTAGTATTTTCAAAGTAGGCTTTTTTTTATGGTACTGAAGTTTAGAAGGATATAATAAAAGAGTTAATTAAACTTTATAATCTTTATTTAATTTTAAAATATTAATTTACATTTAAAAATATCCAATATTAAGTTTTTGAACATAAAGAATCACATCAAATTAATATTTTTAGTATATAACTACTATATATTATATCTATATCATATTATAATTATAGATATTTTAATTTATTAAATGATAAAATTCATACATATTATATGAAAAATATTAATATGATATAGCTCGCTACATTATTCATATTAATAGAAAATTTAATATTAGATTATTATTATTATTATTATTATTAAAGTTATAAACTTAATTTTTGTAAAATTAAATATCTAAAATCTAATTTTTTATAAAAATATTCAATAAAATACTAAAAAATATATTATTTATGCCCTTATAATTTTTTTAAATCATACCTTCATAAATTATTTTACACATTAATAATTAATATTAAATAACTAATTTATCAAATATCCTTAATGAACAGGTGTGATATCCGTTCATATAATCGGCTAATAATTAATGCAATACGGTGATTTGTCAAACTAACATAATCTCAGCTTACCTCGTTCAGATGAGCTTGAGCCTACATGGTCGCCTGACACATTACGAAGCCTTTTATCATCTTGTCCAACTTCCACTTGTTCTCTCTCTCTCTTTGAACTGATAAGAATTTTAGTTGACGCCGTCGAAGGGTCTTTGTCGGCGTGGACATCACCGGACACCACATGCGTCAGAGCAGACACCATAGCCGCCATCTCTCTCTCCTTACTCGCCCCAGAAAGTAAAGACAGTCGTGCCTGGTTATCTGGAGCTTGAAGTTGCTTCAATGGCCTGTAAATCCATTCTTCAACGTCCACATCATCTAGCTGCTGATCACCAACAGCTTGACTGTTCTCTTTTTGATCCGCCACCTTCAGAACACACACGTAACTCTTACGTATCTATCGGCTGCTCCGAAACAAGAATCATAAAAACCAAGAAAACACATGCAAATTATAAAAGTTCCTGTTTCTCTATATACATACATACATATATATGAAGATTCAGAATTATACAAGAAATCCCTTCGAGGGTTCTTCAAAAGGACACTTATATAGGCCAAAGGAGACAGACAGATCTTAAGAGACCCAAGCCACCCTTGATAAAGTCGGTCCTGATCAGCTTCTTCGACGTGAAGCTAAGCAAGTTGTTGCCTCGTAATAGTACAGATGTTAAAATATTGAACGTTGTCAAAATAAAAAATCCCATTTTTTGTTTTGCTGATTTTCTTAATTCAAAATACCCATTTTTTATAATGGAAACTATTAAAAATAGAAATAATACAAAGTCTTAAATGAGAATAACAACATAACATCATCAACAACAATTTAATATAAAATTCGGCTAAAACAAAATTTAAGAAGATTAGCATACGTAACCTTGCTTCTAATTAATAAAAAATTGTTTTCAAAAGACCCGTAAAAAATAAGAATATGATAAGAATAACGTAATCTCAAAATTAATATTCTTTAATTAATTACTTTAAATTTTATTATTCTCTTAATAACGTTATGTTTGTGTTTAAACACAAAAGGTGGTGATTTAGTGGAAGACCTTCCACTTGTAATCCGAGTTCAACATAATGTAAATGACTAGAGCACTATGAGAATTAGGCCATGTGGTTAATTAAGAATGTCAAATTAAGATGACAATCAACAATACAAGTGAATATAATGATTATAAATTAATTCTTATATCTAATTTTAAAATTTATAAATATAAAAAATTTCTCCTTATTTATTTATTTATTTTTAAAAAATATTTGTAAAGGACAGACTTTAATGTACAAAGCTCCTAACTTTACGAAAGTTAAGAAAAGACTATCAATTATACACAATTTTGTCTTTACATTTTTACGAAGAGGTTATTTCTATGCCTCGAACAGTAATCTCATTAGTGTTTATTATAAATTTTACCAAAGTAACTCTAATATTTAAAGCTAAGAGTTGAAATATAAAATAGAATAGAGGTTAGATCAATTAGAATTTAAGTAATTAACACTTAATTAGTGTTAAGAATCCGTTAAGAATGAATATGAACTCACTCGTAATTATAAAAACAAATTATTAAATTAAGTCCAATATAAAAATAATATATATATATATATATATTAAAAGGTAAGAAGACTGGAAGGCAATTACAAAAGTAGACGTACTTAAGTGGACTACGTAAACGGTTTTTGTCGAAACGGAATGTCCTTGGTCAACGTTTGACCACAGTCAACTCAAACGCGGTTTCCTGTTTTCTATCATAACATTATCTGCCCCATTCTGTGTAGGACCACACTAAGTTCTGATTCTATGTGCTCTATCATCCACCATGCTTGCGCCAATTTTTAAAATTAGGTATCCTGTTTTAGTTATAATTTTTTATTATATTTAATTTTTATATAAATGTATGAATAAAATTTAATAAAATAATATTAAAATAAAGTAATTCAAATAGAAAATTTGGAGTGAATTGTTTGTAGGTAGACCATATTCTCTGCTTTATGTTACTGATTAATTGGGTAGAGGTTATATTATAGGTTAGATTAGAAAAAAAATTCTAATGAAATTTATTCTTCTAAAAAATTAATTATTTCTCATATTAAAATATGTTTACTATTATATTATAAAATTGTTTCCACTTTATAATAATTTATGTTGTTTATTCAATTATTATATATATAAATATAAAGATATAATTAGGCTTGACAATTAAGTCCGTATTCAGACTGTTTAGCTCGAAGTTAACGAGTTCATTCTAATTTGAATGGATTTTGAGAAATTAAACTCGATTTTTTAATTTATTTTTAAGTTTTGAATCAGATTCAGAGTCTAACTGTTCGGCCTAGTATAAAATGACTTTATTTTTAAAATTATAAGTTAAAAATAATAAAATAAAAATAAATTTGATCAAATTTAAATTTTAAATCGCTCAAATTCAATCAAAATTAATCTCGAATCGTGTAATTCAGGGTTGAAGTAGATAAAGATGATAGAATGGGAATGGTATTTGTTCTTAAAGAAGACTTTAATGTAAAAAGAAGCAGTGATGTGTGATGGTTAGGAAGAGTGTAAACTGAAGTGAAACGTGTGGAATAAAGCTTCAAGTTGTCATCTCTATACCCTAATAAAAGTCTAATTCCAAAATATGCAAGTCATTGGTTTTGTTCCGGTGCTGTACAATCCACGTTTGGCTGCTTAATATAATTCACCAACTCCAATTATCCTTTCAAAATTTTGCATTCTTGATGTTTTGATCAACCTAACAAAAGTAGAAAAGTTGCCTTTAGATGTTTTCAAAAGCTTTTCTATCAATGATTTTGATACTATTTTCAAAAAGTGTGGTTTCTTAAAACCTTGTTTTCTTTGTCAACGACCTAACTTTTTTTATATAAAAAAAATTAACATATCCTGTACACAAAACTCTCTATTTTACAAAGATCGGACGAGAGTCGTCAATATACGTAATATTTCTTTCGTAATTTTACAAAAAAAGTTGTTTATGTGATTCAAACATATATCCTTATAGTCATAAATAAATAAATAACATTTACTAATTGTTTCAAAATTTTTCATCACTTAATTTTGTTTACATATTTTAGTGAAAATTTTATTTAAATTCAAAATTCACATGTTAATATTTATTGAAGAAAAACACAAAATTAAGACAATAAAACTTATCGAAGAAAAAAATAAAAAATAAATATATAAAAGTGAAGCATTATTATTATTTATAATTTTGTTTGCATATTAGCACATCTCAATAAATGTAAGGAAGAATGTACATTCTTGTAGAGTAGGTCAATGAGTGAGATCAAAAGTTGATTTTTTAAGTTTAGGTCCTAAAATTCCTAAGGTACATATCCCTTGGACATGACGTGTGATCGTTCACACAAGATCTTAGAACAACGAAATGATGAGTAAGAAAAGGTTGAAGTTTAGTTTCAAAGAAGATAAAACATCATTTTCACCTTCTTGGATGATCTTCTTTAGGGGAGGAATGTCTGGGTGACTGAAGGACTTGGAACAAGTCAAAGGGCGGTTCTTCATCCAATCCAAAAAAAGTGTAAAGATGGGAATAATGGAATATTATCTTTTTCATTTTTTGTTTGTTCATATAAAGACAATATCCTACTTGAATTCACGGCGTACTTTTTTGAAAAATTTAAGCCGTAAATAACGCTCAAATTGTCAAAACTCGAATCGATTAAAGACTCAATAAATAACAACAAAATGTCATTATTTTGTTAAAAAAGACATTTTGAAAAAAAACAATGTCATTTTAATATTTTAATTAAAAGATAATTTTAACCAAGCTGAGTTGAAGACACCAACATAATTTTTATTTGATTTTTAATAAAATATTTTTATTTTTTATATAATAATAATAATGTTTTTTCAATTTTAAATATATGGACAATAATTATATATTTATCAATTTTAAATAATTATTTAGTTTCTAATCAAACTCTAATGATTTAACTTAGCCCTATCACTTCAAACTAATATCTGAAATATCATCCGAATACCATCTCTATGAGCAGGTATTTTAGGCACCCCTCATTGTTGAAACCATTTTACTATACACACACACACATATATATAATTACTATTCTATAAGATCTAAGCTCTTACAATAACTTATAAATTAAGTCTGCCTAATACAATACTTCGATATGTTAATTGATTAGTTCGAATGAATACTTTGTTGATGTATTGCATCTATGACCAAATTATAAACAACACATGAAGATTCTCACCTCATATCAATGGGAGGGGCCTGTTTTTACTACTAATCAATACAAAAGTTCCATTAAGTAAAGGTGCCAAATTTAACTCAAGATAATCAATATCATCAAGTCAATGCACTTACAAACCCCAAATTAAATGCCCTAATAAGGGAAAACTAAATGCATGTTGAATCATACAAGTCCATGATAATGTACAACACATTCATTTAATTACAGACTGTACTGAAATATGTTTATTAACATATCCTATAACCAATTTGTCAAACCTCAAATTCTATTTCAGTACCTGAAAATTGGCACATGGCTTTAAATAGTAAAGTTCGGTCAGACCAACCAAAAATCAAAGTTTGAAAGTCATCAATTAAATTTATTAACTATTTGAGTCAAATTTAGTAAACTTATTTGAATAAAGTAAATTAACTCAAAGGTATAGATAAAAAGCATTACATCGTTTGGAATTCTAAACATAAAAACCTTTAGCATTACTTTTTGACAATCCAATATCTGACCATTTGAGCTTAGCCCTCTTACACATTATAAAGCATGTAGTAACATGAAACTTCAAGACAATACTAATTTGAACAATCAAAACTCAATATCAAAGATTGACTATTACAACTAATCTAAAAAAGTTGAAGATCAACGGTCTTTAATGATGGCTTAAAGCATACAATAACCATAATAGCATCAAAGATGACAAAATTTTCAGACTCTGACTGGAAACTAATGGATTCAATCCTTATCAAGTTAGAGTTCAGAGTTCAACCTAGACAAATTTTTCCAAACTGAACCAAGCACAAGAAATTAAACCAAGTCAACCTGAAATTAATAGGTCAAACCATGTTCGACTTAATTTGAACTGGTGTTCAAATTTTTTAAAAATGCAAGTTCAACCATTAAAAAAGCCAAATCCAGCATAATCCATTGCCACTCCTAAATGAAAAGCTATCTCCCAATAAAAATTTAACCACATATCAACGTCAACAAACATGGTTAATTATATACAAACTTACAAAGACTTGAAATAATATAATATTGGTACTTTAGTACCTGGATTTCTATATTACAGGTCCCACTCATCAGTTCCTCTATAAAATATTATCGACCATGCCAAATTCTTACACTTCCAATATGATCAAACCATTTTTAACTCCCACAGGCCATGCACTCTTCACGATTTGTAAGGGAGCAAACCATCTGAGCCATTTTCGTATCATCATCATCAGCACCCATCTGCTTCTTTTCCTGTATTACAACAAAAATGCCATTGTTGTTCAAGGAGAACTAAAAGAAATTCTAACATTCAACTGAAATACAGCAAGTAACAAGCGATTACTTTAAGGACAGAAGTGTCAACAGTAAATTTGATGGCATCAGCAGCAGCACGAGACCGCAAGTAATACATCCCTGTCTTTAGACCCTTTTGCATAACAAAAGGAACAGTAAAATATCATGCAAGTATATCATATAAATTTGTTTACAACTCAAAAATGGAACATGAAACTCAAACAGCTATATTTTAGTTGCACGCAAAGAGGCAGAGCCATATTGATAAAAGAAATACCTTAGACCATGCGTAAAAGTGTAAAGAAGTTAGTTTTCCAAAATTGGGCTGCTCCATATGTATATTAAGGCTTTGACTTTGATCAATGTAACATCCACGATCAACAGCCATATCAACCAGGGTCTTCTGCTTGATCTCCCAAACAGTTCTGGAGCAGAAAACAAAAAATAAAAAACTCAATTTGTGGACTTAAAAGGAGGTAGGAAACAAGTAGACAATGGCCATGAAAATTGCATATGCATACTTGTATATAAGTTTCAAGTCATCAGGGATTTCAGGAATTTTCTGAACAGAGCCATCCTCGTAAATTATTTTGTTCTTGAGAGCAGGAGACCAGAGCCCCATCTCCGTCAAGTCATGAAGAAGATGTTTGTTGACCACAACAAACTCACCACTGTAAAAATAGAATGATAAGGGAACAAAAGAAGAAATATTGCTAGAATATAAGAAACAAAAAATGATGGCATAGTGAACCTCAAAACCCTTCGGCTATAAATATTGGAAGTGTATGGCTCAAAGCACTCATTGTTTCCAAGAATCTGGCTGGTTGAAGCAGTTGGCATTGGTGCAACAAGAAGTGAATTCCTCACCCCATTTACAGATATCATTTCCCTAAGCACATCCCAGTTCCACCGACTTGAAGGAACCACATTCCACATATCAGGCTGCAGGATTCCCTGTACAATACAAATTGAACTGAAGCAGTTAATATCTTGTCTCAGTTTAGAAGGATATATCAATTCCCTGGATCAACTAATTTGCTTTCCATAGATGAACATATTTATAGAGATTGTGAACAGCACCTGGGAAATTCTTTCTTCTCATCTAGAAGAACCAAGTTAACAGTATCAAATGAAACAAGCAACAACTACTGTCAATTCCATGTATCTGACTCAAATCCTACAAATGTAAACATAATATTCTAGCAGCAGAATTGAGTCCAATCCTAAGAATCTGAAAGCTAGCAAAAGATCATAGCAGCATTAAGACTTCATCCTAAGCCAAAGAATGCAGAATAGAAACACTTCAAAGAACAGGCATTCATGTGCATCTGCTCAGGTGATTATAAGCGGAGACTCAACACACCTTGCTTATAGGACTTCCCTCGTATGTTTCATATGGTCCCTCTCTTGCAGCAATTTCAGAAGAGGCTTTCAGAGAATGGTAATAGATTGTTTCAAATATTTCCTTGTTAAGTTGTTGAGCCTGAAATAAGTTTTGATTGAAAAATTAGCCACCAAATCAGAAGTCCAAACTAATAATTAGCATACAAGTCCACACATGCACACACATTCACAGATCAACTACTACTAAGAGCAGTTTGGAGAATAGCTTGCCTCTGGTGAATCAAATGCCATGCCTAGAAGAATGAATGTATCAGCCAGACCCTGAACTCCAATCCCAATGGGTCTGTGTCGAAAATTTGATCTTCTTGCAGTTTCAACAGGGTAGTAGTTAACATCAATTATTTTGTTGAGATTGTGTGTGACTACTTCTGTAACCTGTCCACAAGGAGAAATGAAAGAACATTAAGCTAAATTTTAATTTCAAGATGCACAAAACACCCATATTTAAACCCTCTAATGCATACCTCTGCTAATTTGTCAAAGTCAAAAGACCTGTTTTTACAATCTCTACTCCCAACAAGCTTAGATGGATGAGCATCCATCGGAATCCCCTGAAGCATAAATGGATAAATTAGATTCTAAACAAACAGAACTAAAAACAAAATACTTCTTGCAATAAGTTATGGCTCTGGCTTACCTTCTCTCTTACATATCTTGGCAGAGCAATAGATGCCAAATTGCACACAGCAGTTTCTGTTGGACTTGTGTACTCAATTATCTCAGTGCACAAATTTGAAGATTTTATTGTACCTAGATTCTGTTGGTTGCTTTTCCTATTGCAAGTATCCTGAAGAAACAAAAGAACTATTGGAAGAAATCTAAAACAAAGATGAAAAAACATCATAATACAGACTGTAGAGAGTAAAGTATGCAAAAATTTCAAAAGTGATACAACAGTTACCTTAAATAACATATAAGGGGTTCCTGTTTCTATCTGCGATTTCAGAATTTCAAACCACAGGTTCTGAGCCTGTACCACTTTCTTTGCCTTGCCCTAGTTACAGACGTTTGTATTAATAGCCAAAACTAAACCCACTGGACACACCTTACTAGATTTATATCCAAATTCAAAATTACATAAATCAAGGTTAAGTGAACTTACATTTCTTTCATATTTTGTGTACAATTCCTCAAATTCTTTATCCCAACAATCTGCCAATCCTGGAGCCTCATTGGGGCAAAATAATGACCAAACTCCATTGCTTTGCACTCTTTCCATGAAGAGATCAGGTACCCAAAGGGCATAGAATAAATCTCGAGCTCGATGCTCTTCCTGAATGAATAATAGACCACTCACATAAACTTAGACACGGGGAAAGTAAATCTCACGTTATGGTGATTAGAACCAGGAGATGTATGAAAACAAAAAGAAAAAAGGAAACAATGTGGAGAATCTAGCTATTTTAACCCTACCTTTCCATGGTTTTTCCTAAGATCCAAAAACTCAAATATGTCAGCATGCCACGGCTCCAAGTACACAGCAAAAGCACCTAAAAACATCATAAATGACAATGTAAAAAACCATAAAAGTTCATGTTTAGCACAATAATAAAAACAAGAAACAATAAACAGACCTTTCCTCTTCCCTCCTCCTTGATCAACATAACGAGCAGTATCATTGAAAACCCGTAACATCGGAACAATGCCATTAGATGTTCCATTAGTCCCACGAATATAACTTCCTGTAGCACGAATGTTGTGCACAGAGACACCAATTCCTCCAGCTGATTTGCTAATGACAGCACATTCCTTCAATGTATCATAAATACCCTCAATGCTATCATCTTTCATACAGATCAAGAAGCAACTGCTCAGCTGCAAAAGTTTTAACAAACAAAATCATTTTTCATTTCCACAACCAATTCAAAAAGAAACATGGAAACTTCATTAAGAGAAAAACTAAAAACATACTTGAGGCCTTGGTGTCCCAGCATTGAAAAGAGTGGGAGAAGCATGAGTGAACCACCTCTGAGACATTAAGTGGTATGTTTTAATAACTGAATTGACATCATCCTTGTGAATTCCAACAGCAACTCTCATTAGCATGTGCTGAGGTCTTTCAACAACCTTTCCTTGGACCTTCAAGAGATAGGACCTCTCCAAGGTCTTGAACCCAAAATAATCATAGTCAAAGTCACGATCATAGATAATCTCACTGTCCAAACGAGCAGCATTCTGAAGCAAGAGAAACATACAAGATTAGACTAATAAGATCAAGTGCCACATACCAAAATTCAAGCAATGCTTACTTAGTTTGAAACTGATGTCAAATCATAAAATTCCAATGAATTTGCAATAAAACACCACATACAAACATGAAATGAAATACTTGAATTCAAGACCTTCATGATTATCTCATAGACATCATCTGCAATCAAAGAAGCTTTCAGCCCAGATCTTTCATTAAAATGGTTATACATGACTTTGATCCTGCAACAATCAACAACCCAGATCAATCACAACATTCCCCGTCAAAAAAGTTTGATGCATAAACAAAGTGGTGCTAACTCTATAGACAACTTTTTTTTCTGGAAAAAGAGAACATACGTCTCTGAGAAAGATTTCTTAGTATTCTTATGAAGGTTGGAGACCGCAATCCTCGCAGCCAACTGCCAAACAAAACAACAATGACAGAAACATTAGAGACGAATCTTCTCAAGCACACTAAACCAACAGAATTAAAACTGCATCAAAACCCATAATTCTCAAATCATCATCTCTGACACCAACTTGACCAACCCACCAAGAAACAACAAACAAGATAACAAAACTTGTAAAATGAAAATGCGAAACCCACAGAGGCATAATCGGGGTGATTTGTGGTCATGGCGGCGGCGGTTTCAGCAGCCAATTCATCGAGCTGTGTGGTGGTAACGCCTTTGTAGACCCCAGCACACACCTTCTGGGAGACGAGAACGGGGTCGCAGTGATCGATGCTAAGACCATAGCTTAGCTTCTTGAGTCTGGCAGTGATCTTGTCGAAGTGAACAGCCTCTTGCCTACCATCACGCTTGATTACGTACATTTTGTGTCTCTCTCGGTACTTTCGCCGAACAGGTATAGTGCACTCAGAGAAACGGGCGTTGATATTTCTGTATAATAATCAGGCGGGGATTTGAATTTTGGGAGTTTGTGCTTTGCGGTTTTCCCTCTAAAATGTGTGTTTTTGAGGAGTGAATTGGCAATTCGGCGCCAAATTTTGAAGCTCGTCTTTATTAAAGCTTTACTTACATTTTGTTCCTTAATTCAAAATTAATTAATTTAATTTAACTTAATTTAAATTTGATGAATTTAAATTTAAATCCAACCAAATTTAAATTCAAATTATATTTTTTTAAAAATTGTAAGTTAAATTCTAAGTTATAATTATGTAAAACGACCTTATTTATACTTTTTAATATAAAATTTTAAAATAATATTATCATAATCTTAATTTTTTACATTTACAAACTAAAATTAAGAATAATAATAGACCAGTTCGGGTTGACCTCTAGCTACTAGGCTTTAGACTCTGCTTGAGGTTCGATTGAGCTCGAGCCCAAGCATGACTTCGCTTGGCTAATTTTTTTAAATTCAAAATTCAAAATAACGTTTTTTAGTAAAATAATATTATTTTACTTACGAGAGTCAAGTAAGTAAAATTAAAATAAATATTTATAATGAGTTTATTTATTCAAATGTTAAAGTTATCATTATAAGTTTAATTTTACGAGGAGTTTAAAATAAAATTAATCTATTAAAAGAACATATAAAATAAAAACAATAAAAATACACCTATATGATTTTAAAGTAATTAGAAATTGTAAAAATAGCTTCCTTTTTATTAATTATTACCGTGAGATTGATATTTATAATTCCATTGAAAGATTCTAAACTTGACATTAATTTTTATTTAAAATAATTTGACCTAATAAAAGTTTGTTTTCTAAATAATAAAAATATATTTTAAAACGAATAAAACAATTTATACCTTTTACTTATACATATATGATTAAGGATAACACTAGGCTCAACACATCTCTCCAAACTAGAGATGACAGTTGGGCTTAGCTTCGGTCCAACTTGCTTAAGTTGATCGGATCTTGAGACTAGCTACCCAAGCCGAGTTTAGGCTTGATATGTATAATCAAAACTACGTCATTTTGTAAAAAAAATTATTTATATATTTTTTAATTAATCAACTTAATCGAAGTTGAATCAGGCTTGGGTTGCCTTAACCCTACGTTTGGTTGCTGTTCTTATGGGTGGGGACAGAAGACAGGGATAGAAAAATTCTGTCCCCGTCCTGTTTGTTTGCTGTCCCCACTAATTTTTGTCCCGACTCCGGAGACAAAGACATAAAATTTTTATTCTTTCCAAAACTAGAGGACAAGAAAACGGAGACAGAGACAAAAACAAAACACACACATAAATTTACAAGAAAACCCCTCCTCATGAATATTTT
>JANZXP010000194.1:32344391-32359980 GCA_027576715.1 Erythroxylum flavicans | reverse complement strand
ACACTTAAAATAAATATTGATACAATTATAAAATAATCAATAAATTACATATTTCCAATCATATTATACTATAGGGGTATTTTCGTCATAGGCACTGTTTTTATGTTCTGTCCCCTGCAACTAAACACATTTCTATTCTTGAGACGGAGACAATTGGTTCTGTTCTGTCCATAACAACCAAACAGCTCACTGTCTCCAATTTCTGTTCTGTTCCGTCTCCAAATTTTCATCTCGTTCCGTCTCTGCATATTGGAGACAGTAACCAAACAGACTGTAAATCTCAACAGTAAAGGTCAGATTAAGTTTGCCTTGTGCATGCTCGAATCTACGAGACAAACAAGGCAAACCTAACCTTGCACTTAACAACCTCTTTAAAGACCAGTTGAGCTACCCACGCAGGCAAGGCAAACCTAACCTGACGCGTTACTATCCCCACTCAATACAAGATTGAAATTTTATTTATATTTAAATTACGAAAAAATAACCTTATTTTAAATAAAATTTTAATTATTTGATCTCAATTTAAAACGTAATGTCTAGACTCGAGCTTGACATATCGCTGTCCCTGCTTAAAAAAAGATTTAAACTTAGGGCGTACGTGGTTTATTTTGTTTTTTTTTGGTGATTTTTAGTTTTCTTTTCTAAATAAAAATAAAAACTTATTTTGTGAATATTATAATTTTAACACTGATAATAGCTATACATTAGATAAAACTTAAAGATAAATTATTTTTAATTAAATAAATTTATTTTAATCTCTTATATAATATTATTAAAATTATTAACAAAATTATTTGATTATATTTAAATAAATAATTTAAAATTAATATTTATTTTGGATATATTTTAATTATTAAATTATATTAAATTTAAAATTTTTATATATTTAATTAAATTTATGTAATTTAATTAAAAAATTAAATAAAATTACTAAGTAAAATTTAAATATTCATAATTTTAATTAATTAAATATATAATATAAAATTAAATTATTCATAATTTTTATTAAAAGTTAATAAATTAAATAATACATATTTAGTTCATCGTAAATAAAAAAACGAAAACAAAAAATAAAAAATCATATTTTTATGACTTTTATAATTTTTTAAAATAGGAAAAAATCAAAACGAAAAACAGAAATTGAAAATTCAAACAAATATTTTTTTACCAAATTTAAAAATAAAAATAAAAAAAACTAAAACTTAATCTAAATTTTAGTTATATTCAAAACCAAACCGAGTCGAGCTGAACCAAACTCCTTTTGCCATGCTACGTATGACCCAGCTCGGTGAATTCAAGTAAGACCCTCATCACAGGGCAACACTGCACAAGGTAGATCTGGCATGTCATTTGCTTCAATTTCAAAAAAACAAACAGAAAAAAGAAAGTCAAAATATAGTCTTGTGCTTGACGGCTGAGGTATAATAAATGACCCAATTAGGTAATGTCGCTTCGAAGCCAAATCAAATATCCACTCATTTTCCACACTTTTCTTAGTCGATTACTTCTCAATCAAGCTCAGTCAACCCAAATTTGATTCAACTGAATCAACCGGAGACAAAGCTAGAAGATGGCGGAAGATAAAGACTCGACATCCGTTCCGTTGAGCCGCCCCGACAACACCCACGATGATCCCGAGGATCCCGCCAAGTCTCCCCCTACCTCCTCCAATTCCTCCACTCGCGAGGTTCCATCTTACGCCATAAATGTTGTTGTTAGTTTCAGCAATTCATGGATTTGTGGACTATGGATGTCTCTTGTTGTTTTTTTGGACATGGGTTTTGTCTAATTTGTTGGCTGGGATCTTATTTGGCATTATTTGCAAGCAATCTCTGATACCCAGTTCCTAAAAGGACTATTTTCGTACTGTCGTTGACTGTTTGTTCAGTAACTTGTGTTTACGAATTTTGGGAACTTCTCAGATTTAATCAAGATGTAGTAATTGATCCTTATTCCGATTATTTTTGGACAGGCTTGTTGTTTTATTCTCCAAAGTTGGATCTCAAAGAAGTTCATGACGGGATGGTAAATATGTTAATTAATTTGCTAGACTGCTGTAAAGATCTCATTTTGCCTCCGAAACTTAATATTGTGTTGACTTCGAAAATTGCAGTGTGGTACTTTTCCCAATAGCTGTGACGTTCTTTGTAACTTGGTGGCTTATTCAGTTTGTTGATGGTTTCTTTAGTCCCCTGTATGAAAAGCTTGGCATTGATATATTTGGTAAGTTCTACATTTGTACTTTGGGGCCTCTGTTTTGTGTTATGGATGTTGTTGTGTTTTGGTATTGGACGAATTATGATTGTTCACTCACGGAGTTATAACAGCCTCGAGTGTTGTTTCACTGGAAAGCTCGAGGAAGATGATTTCTTTAAGATGTATGTGGTTAAGCCTCTTATAACAATACCGTATTTTCCGATGCAGGACTTGGTTTTCTCACATCCCTTGTATTTGTATTCTTGGTTGGTGTGTTTGTTTCCTCATGGATTGGTTCCACCATTTTCTGGATTGGCGAGTGGTTTATAAAAAAGATGCCTTTTGTCAGGCATTTGTATTCAGCTTCCAAACAAATAAGCTCTGCAGTGTCTCCAGGTTATGTTCAACATTCTTTTCATAATTGCATAAACTGATATGGAAATTAAAAGTCCATTCAGGATCACTTTGCTGGGCGGGACAGAAATTTCTTCTTGTAATTCTGACACATACATGAATAACACAGTGGAGGAAGTGATTTACATACTATTGGCACTTTACGTTACTATAATCAGGTTACCCTCATTCATGGGCTTTTCACTGTACTGACTTATCTTAATATACGGGCTTCACTCTATTTATTGTACTACCAAGTGTTATAGGCTTGGCATTTCTTTGTGCACTTGAAAAGAAAAAAATGCTAAACTTTTTCCATGTTGTGTTTGAGTGAACGGTCATAATATATCGCAGACTTGTCTTTGGTTTGTTATAGAATCTCAAATTGTAACTATGAAACATATCAGAGATGATGGCATTTTAATTCTGGTTGTACGTCATCTTTTCTAGTTACTATGGCAATATGCACTGTTGCTGCAATTGTTTGATCCTCTAAAACAAAATTATGTTTCTGTGTTAAGTTCGGTGAACATTTTGCTTGCCACAGTCATAGAAAAGACAGCATATGTAGTCATTGACTTGGATCAATTTTGAATTCCTGGAACCTTTTATTATTTTTCTCTAAAGGCCTTGTTTCCCCCTTGATATCCCAATTGCAGTGAGACTGCTTGAAAATTAATTTGATGTATCCATTTCTTCTCCTCAGATCAGAATACTACTGCTTTCAAGGAGGTCGCAATAATCCGTCATCCACGTGTGGGTGAATATGCCTTTGGTTTTATAACATCAACAGTTATCCTTCAGGTATGGATGCTGCAATTGAACTCTTGCTAGAGATTGCTGTACCTAGATTTGTTGATCACTTGAAGCACTTTAATCCATACCAAATTCCAAATTCTCTCGTATCTTGCTCGATCCTGATTTGGTTACCTAATAATCTTTCTAATTTATGGCGGTAGTAAGCTGTTATTTTATTGCCTTTATGTTTGGGACTGGTGGTTCTCTTTTTTCCTAGTAGGTGATCATTCCCAATTTGTGTTTTTCAAAGCACTGTGCCATCATAATTCTATTGCTCTGAACATTTCTAATCCACTTTATTTTATGCCTTTTTAGTAGTTTCATTGGGTTTCTGATTGTATTTGTTGGTTGACTACAGAGAGAGAATGATGATGAGGAGTTATGTAGTGTTTTTGTTCCCACTAACCATTTATACATTGGTGATATATTCCTGGTGAACTCAAAGGACATTATTAGACCAAATCTATCCATCAGAGAAGGGATAGGTATGTTTTATTGTTTTAACTGAAGCTGTTGGTTCTTGTTTTTTGCCTTCTGCTCTCTACTTATCTGAAAGAAATGTGAAAGACGAATGAAATGTTAAATTTATAAGAGAGAACCTCAGGATGTTTGATTAATCTTTGGATTTTTTACTAAATTGCTATTATTTTCTCTTCTTTTTATCATGTGTAAGCATTCTTTTCTCTGAAAAGACCAAATCAACACTAAATGTTTCACCTCCTGGTTTGGACTAAATGATTGAACAATCTACAATTTTACATCGATAAATAGTCTAAGTGCAACTGTTATGGATAATCCTAAAGCTGATGCGTCCTTTGTGTTAAGCTAAGCGATGCCTGTGCTCTCTAAAAGGAAATTTAACTTGTTTCAGTACTAGCAACAACTATGTACACTCTCTCTAAACAGCTATGGTAAATGGTGAGATCCTTTGTTTACAAGTAGAGCTGTAAAAGTTTTAGAGAGACTATCTATCTGAAATTCATTTAAAGTACTAATCTTGGTGCTCAGTGAGAGGATTTGTCTCAGAACGGTAATCTGCAAGTGATACTCTTTTGGTCCTTTTTCTTCTCACAAGACTTGAATCATGATCCTCTTACATTCTTGGCAACATTGCAGAGATCATCGTATCCGGGGGTATGACAATGCCGAAGATGATTTCTCCTCAGGAACCGGTCAGTCGACAAAGTGAAAGAATCCCTTTGAACAGGATGGTGTAATGACATAAGAATCAAGAGAATGTAATTGTTTGAATTGATACTGCCTCTATGAACTCTGTTATGATTGTAAGTTCGATATTCGTTGCTTATTTCAGAGACCTTTGTAGGGAAAATGGGATCTTATGCTTTTATTGCACTCTTGTAATTATCGTTTTATAAGCAATTGTTGTAATAATATCGTTCTAGTGATCAATTTATTGGGAAAGGAAGGTGATGTTTTGTAAGTTGCAACATAATATTAAATTTGTTAAAATTTATAAACCATAACGATGTAGTTTTGGTAAATGCATTCCGGTCATTTAGAGATGTCAAAAAGGACTTGGTCTGGCTTGATTTTGACTTTGGTTGATCGAGTCACGAGTCGATCATGATTAATCAAAACGACGTTATTTTAGAATCTTTGTTAAATAATAGGTAGAGTTGGCTCGACTTGCATGTGGCCCGTTCCGTTAGGCCAGAAGTCAGGCCATGAGCCACTATGGCCTAAGTCTGGCTGGGCAGGGCCAAGGGTAGCTTGAGTCCAACTTGACTCATTAACATCTCTACAGTCATTAAGGCCGATTCTTTTAGTCTAAGTTCGGCTCGAGATTGAGTTAATTTAAATTTGGCTTACTTATTTAAGAGCAGGTTGGGTTAGGCAATCCGGTTGTTTTCAAATCTAATAAAAATTCTCCATTTTTTTTCTACATTTTATGTTAAGAGCTAACCTAATTCCAGAGGTTTAATTATAGAAAATTTATGAATTTTATAAGAAAATGCCTTTTATGAAATTTAATTTGTAAAATTTCTACGTAAGATCAATATTTTTATTTTAAAAAAATTATGATTATTAATGTTTTTAAAACCAGGCCGAAAAATAAATTGATAAGACAAAAGATTTAAGATTTAAAAAATTTAACGAATATTAAACTGTCATAAAATTAGTTAAATATCGAATAAAATTAAAAATATAAAATTTATTAAAAATGATTATCCTGATCTATCCAAAAAGTTAAAATTTAAATAAAAATTAATCAATTTATGAAAACTAACCGATTGATTAATAAATTGATCGGTCGGTTCAAAATTTTTAATATTAAATCAGTCGGATTGGTTTAGTTTTTAAAATATTAATAATTTCAGTTATTAGGATTATTAACTCATGACATATATCAAAATTACACTAAAAAAATTTAATGTTTAAAAATAATAAAGCTTTTAAAATTAACACTGAATGACTTATTACATTTTAACCATTGCTATGAATGAACCCTTGTACTTTGAGGAAATTACGTTCGAGTCCAAGATTCAAGATATGAGAGAAAAGAACAAATTGAAAGCATCCAGAACTCAAAAGGTCCTGAGGCCTCGCTCCCTTCTAGAAACCCCGAACAAAACCCTAACTATCAGATTTCTAATTTCACACCAAAAGTCTTCAGTTCCAAAGCTCCAAAACCAAACCCTAGAAAATCCCCAATCCTTCAAGGTCACACTCAAACGCCTTGGGGAGAGAAGTATGGAGTTCGACGAGATCGAGTATCTGGAGAAGACAGTGGAAGAAGCGGAGGATCGAGAAGGCTCGAAGAAGAAGAAGAAGCAGCAGCAGCAGGAGAGAGACGAGAAGAGCGAGAGGAGTTACCGGAAGCGAGACGTAGACGATGATGATGCGGACATTGATTACGAGGAGGAGCGAAGAGGTAAGAAGTCTCGAGTCGAGGAGGAGAACGGCAGCGGTGAGAAGTCTGGGCGCGAAAAGGATAAGGATCGGCACCGGAGAGATAGAGACAGGGACAGGGACAGGGACAGGGACAGGGACAGGGACAGAGAGAAGGAGAGAGATAGGGAGAGAAGTAGCCGGGAAGATAAGGATCGAGAGAGGAGCAGTCATAGAGAGAAAGACAAGGATCGAGAGAGGGAAAGGAAAGAGAGAGAAAGGGAAAAGGAGAAAGAGAGAGATAGGGAACGTGAAAAAAAAGAGAGAAAGGAGAAGGAGCGAGAGAGGGAAGAAGATAGGGAGAGAAGCAGAAGCAGGTCGAGAAGAGATAGAAGCAGAAGTAGGAGCAAGTCGAGGAGAGATAGGAGCAGAAGTAGGAGCAAGTCGAGGAGAGATAGGAGCAGAAGTACGAGCAAGCCGAGGAGAGATAGGAGCAGAAGTACGAGCAAGTCGAGGAGGCATGAGATTGATCGTGACAAAGAAAGGGAGATTCGAGAGAGGGAAAGAGAACTTGAACTCAGAGACAACAGGTGTTGCTTGTATTCTTTTCGTCATTTGATTATTACTTAATTGGAACAACTATTTCAGGATTCAGAGGTTCCATTTCCTATTTTATTATGTCGTGATATCAGTGTGAGTGATCTAATGTCTGCCATCTTTGTTCTCTTTCTTGATCTGCATGTTGAATTTGATCTTCCATTAGAATACCGTCTTATTTACGGTGTAAAGCAAATTACAACTAGAATCTATGCCTGCTCCATCCAAAAATGGTTTGAACTAGAATTAAAGAGTTACGATCCCTTGCTTTCACCAAATTTATTGATGGCAGATATTTGTAACTAAGATTCCAAATCTAGCATCCATAAAGTGTTTTTAGTCTCATGCTTGGCTAGCGATGATAAAACCGAAAGTTCATATCATTTGCTCTTCTTATGTTGATGGTAATGTTCGTCTTTGTGGTGGCAACAATTCAAAGATGGATGTTTGTTTGATAACAATGATCTGTTAGGTGTATTGTTCTGTCTTTGAATAAAGCTTAATGTCTGTTTGTTGCGTAGGCTAGATTATACTCAATAGTGCAGTATAAGATTGTGTACAACATGTAGAAGGATGATTATCTTATCTCATGTTTATCTTGGTTAGCACACATGACTATCTAGCCTTATATCATGTATTAATCGTGGTCAACTCAATATGATATTGTTGAAGAATGTGAATAACGCCCTTTATGTGCAATGGAAAATGGGTATTTTCAGATACATATTTTATTAGTTTGCTAACAGAAATGGAATCTTTAGACTTTGGATTGATTATACATAGAGTTGGTGGTACTTGGCAAAATGGTTAACTGCTCTGTAGGACAATGTTGGATTGATTCATGCTACACCATCATGTATTGCGTTGCCATATGCAGTTATTAGCTTCATCATGTATTATTCATATCCCCTCCCATTAATAGGATATTATGTCAATTATATTCAAGGATACATTATGGTAATGGACTATCAGGAAAATTAACTATCAAAATATTCCTGTATCATAATAGAGTACCTAGCTTTCTAGCTTATGTTCTGATTGTAGGATTGGTCAGCTAATACCAAATTGTTGATTACCTCTGGACTTTTCTAATTACCGTTTGGAATTTTTGGGTTACAGGCGATTTAAAGAAAAGAAAGAAGCAATAGAGCCTGAGGCTGATCCAGAAAGAGATCAGAGAACTGTGTTCGCATATCAGGTGGATGTTCTGTTCCTCTTTCTTTTACATATTTGTCAAGTCTTGAACCTTTTGGATTTTGTCGCATCTATTCTTTTTATAATGCTTCCTTATTAATTGGTGATTTCAGATGCCTCTGAAAGCAACTGAGAGAGATGTATATGAGTTCTTCTCAAAAGCTGGCAAGGTTAGCTCGATTCCCTTTTTAGTTGTGGTTCAAATATGTAGGTTTCAAATATGTGCAGGTAATTTGATTATGGTCTTTGGTCATTATTTTGGTTTGAATATTCTTCCTTGTTGTTGCATTCTCAGAATCATTGGAGATATTGCATAAAAGTGCGTGCATTTTTTTTAATTGTCTCTTTACCATAAGATGGTACTCTGTTGCAGTTTTGGGTAGTATAAAGGCTTTTTTGTGTCTCAACATGCTTTATGAGTACGGTGAATTAACACGTGCACATCCTTTCAGTAATCTTAGGCACCTTTAGATAGGTGCCAGTAATATGTACACCTGAAGTTTCTTGATGCTATTAAACTGCACTTTCATTGTGGCCGAAGATAATCTTCCTTTAATTTTCAGGTGAGGGATGTTCGTCTGATAATGGACAGGAATTCTAGAAGATCTAAGGGAGTTGGGTATGTTTCTTCTGCTTAACTATAAGTGAACTGTGTGCATGTAATCTGGCAAAGTAGCTAATAGCATATTGATTTCTAGAATCATGTTTAACAATATTCTTGAATGCACTAGCAATGCGATAATGATGAGAGATGATGGGATTACCTTGCACTCATGTTTAATCAATTCATGCAGCCCACACAAGGTAGACAACATAAACTTATGTTTCTTTTATTTCACATTATGTTTCCCGAGTATTTTCTAAATGAAACATGGAGGACACTGGCTTCAACTTATAATGGGTTTGTTGGGCTTAAATTTCCTCACCCAACTTATTGTTATTTTGATAGTATTTTTTTCGGGGATCACAATCTCTCTTGACATGTGTGTCTGAGGTCAAAATGGGGCTATGTGGCATTATCTTGTGCTCTTTTGACAAGGCTGCGCTCATGTTGTGTTGCTCTTATTCCTTATGTTTAATATGATGAGCTAACAAATTCTATTACTTGGGGATCAGATTCAGCAAAAGAAACTCAGCTTGGGCTTCTCAGAGTTCTTGTGCCCCCCCACTTCTCTTTGCTGTAGCCTTATCCTTTATAAGTTGTGATTGTGACTCCTTTAATCTGTTGTGTGCTAACAAGTTAACCGTAATGCATCATTGAAACTTCAGGTACATTGAATTTTATGATGCAATGTCCGTTCCAATGGCTATAGCTCTCTCTGGACAACTACTTCTCGGGCAACCTGTAATGGTTAAACCATCTGAGGCTGAAAAGAATCTTGTTCAAAGTACTGCTTCTGCTGCTGGCACAGGTGGTGTTGCTGGACCATATGGACCAGTTGATAGAAAACTTTATGTTGGGAATTTACACTTTAACATGACAGAAATGCAGCTTAGACAGGTAACAAATAAGAAAATTTTATCCTTATTTTGCCAAGGCAGTGCCGAGACATCTTGTCCTGGTTTGGCTAATTTTAGTATAAAATATAGGAAGTTGGTATTGTTGGAAAGACTAATTCGTCTAACAGTGTCTTTCCTTGTATTTGTCCAGCTTTTTGAACCATTTGGTACTGTGGAGCTTGTGCAACTGCCACTTGACCTTGAGACAGGCCAGTGCAAAGGTTTCGGGTTTGTTCAAGTCAGTGATAACTTGTTTGATTACTGTTAGAATTAGAAGAATTCCAACCACAATTTGGTTTCATTGTTTTATTTACTCGTACATCCTTCTACAGTTTGCCCAAGTTGAGAATGCAAAGGCAGCCCAAAGTGCTTTGAATGGAAAATTGGAGATTGCCGGACGAACCATTAAGGTTAGCTTATACTTGAAGCTTTTATCTTTTTAACTATTGTTTCTGTTTCTACTGCTGCTTCACCTTGCTGCCTGCACTATTTTTATGGTCAGAGCCCTGATATATTGCTTATGAACTCCAGGTTTCCTCTGTTACTGAACATGGTGGACAGCAAGATACAGCTGCAAAATCTGCAGACTTTGATGATGATGAAGGTGGTGGTTTGGTGAGTCAAGAATTCTCATGTTAATGCATATATTTTGACTTCTATATCTTTGGAGCATTTTTTAAATTATGACCACCACATTTGACCAGTACATTTATCAAGCACTAATTGATTCTCTTTGCTTTTAGATGTCAAGATGAAATATGGTGCCATATGTTTGCGAGTCAAAGTTCTTCATTATGTTGCCCTTGTAGAATCTTCAATGGATGAAAATGAAGCTTTTACTGAAGATGTTGTATTGTTTTTCTGTGCAGGCTTTGAATGCCCAATCAAGGGCATTGCTTATGCAGAAACTGGATCGTACTGGTATTGCCACCAGGTTGGTTTTTGATACGAGGGTACTTCAGTTTTTTCATTGGACTGCTTGTTCATATGCTTATGTTTCTTTCTTTCCTCAGTATCGCAGGCTCTCTTGGAGTACCTGTGCTTAATGGCTCAGCTCCAGCTCAGCAAGCCATTAACTTACCCATGCCAGGGCAAGCTACCATTGGAGCAGCAACACTTCCAGGGCAAGTTTTCCCTACCCCAGCTTATGAACCTATTGGCCAACCAAGCGAGTGCTTACTGCTGAAGAATATGTTTGATCCAGCTACTGAGGTCTGTTGTTTTCTGTTTCTCGCCTCTACTCCATCATGTTATATACTGATTATTATGTAAAATTTTCAGACAGAACCAGATTTTGATTTGGACATAAAAGAAGATGTGGAAGAAGAATGTTCCAAGTATGGCCGGGTGAAACATATTTTTGTAGACAAGTAAGTGGCTTGATGAAGCTACATGTTTGAACCTCTCTTATGCTTGAACCTATCTTTTAGGTGTTATTTTGTCTGGACTCATTTTTTTATATATTTATGGAAGATGCAAAAGTTTTTGAATTTAATCTCTTTTCTTTCCACTCTTTCGAAAATTTTCTGGATGGTAGTGAGAAATATCAAATCAACTTTCATTTATGGGCATGTATTTAGTTACTTCCCATAATATCTCTTGTGAGGCGTGAACATGATGAAGTTATGTCATGATGTGGATACATTGGAGTTGCAATTGATTCTTTATAACTGGTTTTTAACAATAACTTTCATTTAAATTGCAGGAAAGCTGTAATAATTTTGATATTCGTAATAATAATAGCTCCCATGTGTAGAATTCTCCTAATATGTTTTAAGGTTGTCCTTTAGTATTGGAATCTCTTAGGATTGTGCAGCAAAATGGCACCATATTATACTGTCCTGATCTGATTGATATGTTTCAAATTTTAGTTCTGTATTGATGGGTCTACTTTTTTGCGAGTACTAGATCTGAAAGTGGTGTAATAGTGAAAGCTTTTAGAGCGCGTGGTTGTTCATTATGATTATTGCTCTTTTTTATTTGGAAAATATGATTTATATTTTAATTTCCTTTTTGCGTTACAGGAATAGTAGTGGCCATGTATATCTTCGATTTGAAAGTATAGATGCAGCCGCTAGAGCTCAACGTGCAATGCATATGAGATGGTTTGCGCGGAGGTCAATTTCAGCAATTTTCATGGTATGTATTGGCAAGAGCTTCTTTGTTGGGTGAGTCATAATTTGATTGTTCCTCTGACTGGATATTTCATTCGTATTATGTACAGCCACCTCAAGAATATGAAGCTAAATTCATAAGTTGAGCTGAAGAAGCAAGTTATTGGAATCTGAAGTGGTAATAGTCTTCAGGTTTATGTCAATTGGAGCTTAGGTCTACTATTCTATGTTTTCTTTTTGTTCTCATCTTGTTATGTTATAAAACATTCTGACGTTGAGATCTAGTGTTAACCAGTCTTTGTAATTTGTGCTACAAATTTTTTCCATTTACAATTTTGATACACTTTGTACTGTGCATTACTCTCCTGATATGTAATACTACTTATTGTGGTCAAAAGAATGAATTCATGCAATGATGGTTTGTTCCTGAATGAGTTTCATATTTCAGTTATATTGGAGTGATTGTTGGTTGTTTTAGTGGAAGAGCAAATAAGTTGGGTTTCTGGGGCTTCAAGTTTTCGGGCTTTAGGTTGGCCTTCCTAATCCCAAACCAACGTTTTCTCAATTTGAGAAATAAATTCGACTTTGATATTAAATATAGTCAATTCAAGTATGCTCATCAATTTTAGGTCATGTTGAGTTGCTCGTGGATTTTAAGTAGGTAGGGACGGCAATGGGTTGGCTTCGCTTAGATTCGAGTCCCATTCCAAAATTTTAGCCTAGGTTTGAAGTTTGGTCTGAAGTTCCATCGGATTTGGAATTCAGGCTCGAGTTTGATTAGGATTGGATGGTTCATAGTTCAATTGGAACCAGTTTTGTTTGATTATTTTTTAATTTAAAATTTAAAAAATAATATTGTTAATGTTTTTTTTAAATGTATTTGCCAAGCCTAGCTGTACGGACCAAAATGTCAACTGTAGATAAATGAGTCTTGAGTACTCATTAGGCTTGGACACGAGGAAGAAAAGAAGCTTAATGATCAACAGATAAAAGGCGCCTGTAGCTCAATGAATGTCGTAGGTAGGGATGTTAATTTCAGCCCGTTTTTGACTCAAATTTGACGGGTCACGAATATTATTGTGTCTTTTTTTTAATTAAAAAAATTTAGACGAATTGGCCCGGGGGCCGGCGTCACTGAGGCCGGGTACAATTTTCTTTTAATTAAGATATGAATTCTCCGTGTCATAATCACATACAAATTCAAATGTTGTAGAGTGCCAAACTAGTTGCTTGCTTTCATCGTTACTCTCATTGATAAACATAACTATATTCCACTTTTGTGAACTATTTTTATTGCAATTAGACCAAAAACGTAGATAATTACAAGATATAATACTTTATTTTTGCTCAAGTCACAATCATGTAAGTTTAAGATGTTCATAAGAGATACCCCAAACATGCCATAGACGTAGGAGATCCAAAATACAAGAAAATACACCTCTAAACACCCTAAAATTTAACTAAGTTAAGTTTTTAATAGCTTTCAATATATGAATAATAAATTTAGCTTATATTATGTCACAATTTGACAATTTGAACTTATTAAGCACTAATGTAATTTTAAAAATAATTTCTTTAAATTTTTGTTAATTTATAAAATATTTAAACAAGTTCTTATCATTATTTCTGTTATTACTTTCAAAATATGATGATTATATTTTAGCAAATATTATGATACAATAAGTACAATTTCAGTAATTGTAAAAGTGTAAAATGATAATAAAAATAATAGTGAGAATTTAATTAGATATTTTTATAAAACGATAAGCTGTAAATTACACCTTTAGCCCAAAAGAGAACATTGCTTATCTGAAATGTAGGGTTTTTTCAACCCAAAAACGACAAAGGTATGGAGAACTGAATATTTTATTTTTCTTGGTCTCCAAGACACTAAGAAATAAGTATATTCCAATCTCACCTTATTTTAAGGGAGACATTAAAGTCTTAATCTCTTAATTCACACTTGACAGTACAGTACCAACCCCTCGTTCTTATCCAATCATATACTAAAAGTCAGAAACTAACTACTAACTTGTAAGTTTCTAATAATTAATTATATTATATTAGATTGTCTTCTTTTTTTTTACCTAATGGCTTTAGCTTCTCACTTAAGGCTCTCCTTTACAGGAGGTCTTGAGTTCGAGTCACGCAACAAAGAGGAGAAATAGGAAATTTGTCCTATTAATGATCTTCTAGCCCCTTGAGTAAAGCTCCTTGATCGGATCAATTACGGACGCTTCGCTTCCAGCGGCAATGTGGGAGTTGAAGCTATTAGGGAACCTGAAGCTGCTGGGCACCTGATGCTGAATGGGGCCAGCGGTCAATCAGCAGTTGACCAATCAAGTATGTGACGGCTCTTTGTGCTCAGAAGTGTACAGGCTACGTAGGAACTTGAGGGATCTTGGAGTTTCAGATTTATATCCTCTAGGATTTTTGGGGTGAGGTCTTAGAAGTTTAGGATTAATCCGACTAAGCCGAAATACCTAATGTAATAAAAAAAAAAACCAATGAAATGCACGTCAATTCTAGGGAATGTAATCACTGACATATCCATATCCTCGTAAGGGTGGTGTATGTAAAACAGTAATATCAGTACCAAAAGACACAGTAATTGTAACTAACGGGTCTGCACAACAGTTACCCTCTTTAAGAACATGCTTGAAACCAATCTCCTAATACCTTGCCAACATTTCTAGAATAGCTATAAATAAAGGATTTCCTTGACCATCCATATGTCTTAGTTATAAGTTATTGTCTGCGGTCAAATTTCACTAGAAATTGCATTATTGGAGAGTAGTTTTTCAACCTTGACTTTTCTGTGTTGTTAAGTCAAAGCTTCTCGAAAATTGACATGAAAGGCAAATCCTCCACGAATGGAATTTTTCCTTGCAGTATCTCTTAAAAAGTGTTTATTAATTTAGTCAAAAAAAATGTTTATTAATTTTTCTATTGTTATCTTAGAACCTTTTTCCTTTTTTTTTTGGAAATAACATATTTACTAGTTAAAAAGTATATATATAATAAACTACAAACTTCTTATTTTTGTATAATATTTTATATTGGTGTTCTATCTTTTAAATTTTTGAATTAATTATTTAAATTTATACAAATAGGATAAATCAATTTAAAAATTATCTCTATTAAAATTTTATTAATATAATTAATAAAATAATGTAAAGACTGATATTTAATAGAATTATTAATATTTGCTTTCTCATATATATTTTGAATATACAAAAGTAATTATATTTTGAAGACATAAATACCAATGTGTTTATTACAAAAAATTTAAAAAATTGAATTATAGAGATCCTATATTTTAAGTTAAATTATATTATTCTTAAAAATTTAGAGACTCTAATTAAAATTGATAAAGCTATAATTTTCATTATTTGGACATAATATCTTTTCCATTTTTAACTGATTTTGTACTTAATTTGAGGTGTTTTTTTTTTGAAAGAACTCGTAGACATTTATTAATCATCCAAGCTTAAAAGAGAAAATACAAAGGGCGGAAAGCTATGGAACCACTCTCCCACATTCGACAATGACCGAGATGCCTGAGCTAACCCATGAGCAACCTCGTTTGACGAACGATAAACATAACTAAACTTGAGTTCACAACCAAGTTGTGATAAAATTTGACGAATAGAACGAACTATGTCACCAAACACCGAAACACACATAGAATCCTTGTCTTGTAGCGCATTAATCAATATTAAACTATCACTCTCAACAATAATCCGATTCCAACCTTTTCCTTCCACCCAACTCAAGGCCTCTTTCATGGCCATAGCTTCGGCTTCCACTGGCCTTAAATGAGCCTCCAGTTTGCCCTCCTTAACACCCAAAACCCTGGCATCAATATCCCTCGCTACTGCTCCATACCCTGCACCCGAACTACCAACAAAACCTGCAGCATCAACGTTTAATTTAACCCAACCAAT
>JANZXP010000194.1:32321704-32335825 GCA_027576715.1 Erythroxylum flavicans | reverse complement strand
TCTCTGATTCTCAAGAGTTGGTGAGAGCGTTCTATTCCCTTAGCTTGGATATGTCTGAATTTAGCTCTATTGTTAATAATTGTAAATCTCTACTTTTGTTTAGACCAGATATAAAACTTAGGTGGTTGAGGAGAACTGCTATTGAAGGGGCTCATTTGTTAACAAAAGCCTCATTTTTTAATGCGGTTTTGCATATTTGGGACGTTGTTTCCAATTCGCTGATGAAATTTTATTCCAAGAGATTTTAATTAAGCGATTAGTTTTGCTTTTCAAAAAAAAAATCATATCTAGATGTGGTCCAACACGCTGAAGTTTCATCGTTGACATGGGCTCCATTGATGTTGAGGTATCCATGGGACGTAATCTTCGGAACGCTAAGCAAAGGGAACGTTACGTTGGCCGGAGACGCCATGCATCCCATGACTCCTGATCTAGGCCAAGGTGGTTGTTCGGCGTTAGAGGACGCAGTTGTACTGGGTAGTCACATCGGCAATTCGTTGATCGAAAATGGCAGACTTGTTCCCAAGGATGTGGTTCGAGCCTTGGATGGGTATGTTAGAGAAAGGAGGTGGCGCACCGCCGCACTGATCACGGCGTCCTATATCTCAGGGAGGGTGCAGCAAGGCGGCGACAGGTGGTGGATGAAGTACTTGAGGGACTCAATCTTTTACAAGTATGTTTATGCAAGGATTGTTGCAGTTATGCACCATGATTGTGGAAAGCTTCCTGTTGTTGAAGATGGTGAACTTGACCAATCCAGTGTAAAAGAATCATGAAGTGATGGTATATTATATAATACATGAATGTTCTTATTTAGCAAGATTTGATTTAGAGTTTAGTGATGACATTTGTTTTACTCGTATTCAAAGTTAAGAATTTACCTTAATTAGATTTGATCATGCTCTCAAGATCTAATCAAACCAGAAAAATTAATTAAATTAATATTAATTAAACTTATAAAATTGTTTATTTATCGATAGACTTATATAAATACACGTAATTAAAGATGATAATAGGCTAAACCGAGCTCGGGAGCTTCTGCCTAAGTTGAGGCCCGTTTGAACACTAGATAGTTTGAAGCTTAGCTCAACTCAATTCAACCTGATTTTTAAATTTTTTAATTAAAAACTAAAAATGATGTTTTTTTTAATAATTGTCGAGTTTCATATCAGGTCAAATCTGGACAGTTCGAGTTTGAGCTTGATTTGATACTCGACCAGATGTTTGGTCAAATTGGATCTGGTTTGTTGACTTCGAATTAGAATGGACCGGGCCTGATTGCCATGCTCTTTCATAACAAGTATATGTCATTATTTCATTTGTTTTTATATAACTACATGTCATTTTGTCATTAATTTTTTAATATTCATTGATATTCAATTTTTAATAAATAAATTATGATTATCTTCTTATTACGCTACCAAATCCATTTCGTCTAAATTTAATAATTTGAAGTGTACATATCAAGACCCAAGAGTCTACGTACAGTCTCTATTCTTAATAATTTGAGTAATTAAATTTAAGATATACATACCACAAGTTTCAACAACTGAAGACGGCCCAACCCAAAATCCAACGTATATAATCAAAATGATTTCGTTTTGCGAAACACAAATGTCATTTTAATACATTTTTAATTAAAAACAATTTGGGTCTAGCCGAGTTGGGCTCAATCTCGAATGTCTCGAGCTCAATTGGGCTCAAGCTCGGGCTTATTATCTTGGGCTCGGTCGGGCTAATAATGTTCAACCGGGCTCGTGCTTGCATTATTGTCATCCCTAATGACAATAAAATTTTAGTAAAAATTTCATTGGTAAGTAGAATTTGAAGAGATCTAAAAGTACGTAACTTTAAGTGTAATTAATAAAAAAATTGTTTACGATTAACTTACACGAAAAATGTATAATAAAATAAAATTAATAAAATATAGTACAATAATATACAAACCACAAGTTTTTTTAATATAAATAAGCCGATTGTAAGTATAAAATAAACTTAATTTAATTAGGTTTTATATCGGATCGATGAACTCGATTAATTTCTTTTTTAATTTAAAATTTTAAAATAATATATATCATTTAACTTAATATTTTTAAGGTTCAAACCAAGTAAATTTGGGTCGGAGAGCTCGAAATTAGCTAAAGTTTATTATAATCTGTCGAATAATTTAATCAACTCTTGGTAAACTCAGGTTGGAGTGTTTCGCTAAGTCATTCAAAGAATACACAAACAAAGCATGTAGATTCCTTAGCTAGGTACTCTTTTAACTATGATCAAGCCTCGACCCTCTTCAACAACTGAGGAGAATTCACGAGGAAGATACATTTCTGAATCAGCAAAACAAGTCTCTCAATTGGACACAGATTGTCATAAGCCTACCTATTCAAACGACAACCCCAATGAGGTTTCATCACCACCTCGTATTCTTCGAATGTACAACTGAAACACCCACAGGTTTTGTCTGTCTGTAAATACCTTCCAAAGACCTATATCTTCTCTTCCTTCTCCACCGGATTATCAAAGCCTCTTCAATCATTTTAGAAGTAATCTCTTCTTGACTGCCAAAGTTTTTGTTCTTGCTGTTCGTGTCCTTCTCTTTATCCTGTTCGTCGCTGAGCTGCATTAGCTGTTGAGCGGCGACCAACTCCGAATCTGATAAACCCTTCTGGGATTTCTGTTGTTTCGCCATGAATGGTACGAACATGGATCGGCAAGGTAAGGGTTACGTCGTTACGAAGAAAGGTGAGAGCTTGTTGGTTCTCTTATATGGGTTTGCGTGCTTTTATGAGTTTGGCGTGTATAGAGACTAGAGAGATTGATTTTGAAGCGTACGTGTTCTGTGAAACTACTGCGTTGGTGACATGAAGATGGCTCGAAGATGTGTATCCAATTTTTCCCTTTTATTATTATTATTTTTTACTTTCATTTCTTGACCGTTTCAACTCTCCAAAAACAAAAAAGTTACTGAATTTTAGAAAATTGGTCAAACAAGTCTTTCCTCATTGGAGTCAACCAGATTGATTCAAGTTCAATACAAATTGTGTAGTCAACTTTAATGGAAATTATCGTTCAAAAGAAACTTCACACTCTAGCAAATTTAAGCAATATTTTAAAAATTAAACCGATTTGATCAGTGAAAACTTTGAACTGGTTAATTTTTTGGTTTAATTTGGTTAATAAATTTTGTTGTTAAAATCGATCATTTCACTAATTAATTAATAAACTTTTGTAAACTAATCAATTTTTATAAACTAAAATAAATTGATTAATTTTCACTTAATAATCTCCTTTTTAAATTAAATTTTAAATTTTTCGATAAATAAGGATAGCATTCTTTAATTATTTTTTAAAATCTTTAATTTTATTTAATTTTTAACTGATTTTATTATAATCTAATACCGGTTGAAGTAAAAACAGAGCTTTATAACTAATATTTAAATTAATTTCACTCTTTACTTACTTTAAACTTTGAATTTGTTGAATAATTTATTTAGAATATATATTTTATAAATTATTCGACACTTAAAATTTTAATTAAATACGTTTCAATCTTTAATTCTTTAAGTGAATAAATAAAAATATTTCTTTTTTATTACAATGGAAGTGATTTCCAATTTTTCTAATATAAAAATAAATTGCACAAAGGAGAAAAGGTATATATAAAAACCCTCTCCAAGGAGAAAATTGGGTTTCTCTTACAATTTCTTATTTTGAGGACTCTTATGTGATAGTTTTGTGATTCAATGAAAGACTATGACATTTTAGGAGAGTATGATACCAAGAATGTTTGACTTCAGACTCTGACTCATTTTTCATAAAGATTGAATGTTCTTTTTTTCCTCTTAACAAGCATTCCAATGTTAGGAACTTTTGGGAAAACTTTAGTTGATTCTTTTTTAATAATAATTATAATTATAATAAAAATTAAGTTATAATCATAAAAATATTTTTTCAATAGCTGATAATTATATTTTTTCGGCCAACTATCCGATATAGTAAATACCGGCCGGTATCAATTTATATGGTTTGGGCCTATCCAAGTAGAAACTGGCACTAACTTTGAAAGTAAACCAACCCTTGTTTCTGAACAGGATGTGTTTGACTGCATATGGGATGATCATTCAACTTGGGAGCTTTCAAAGCAAAAACATAGAATTCAGGAATTGCAAATGGGATTCCTGGTCAACCAAAGATCTGAACGAAGCTAAAATTGAGAGAAATAGCATTAAACATAAAGGAAAGCATCAGATTAAACAGGAAATTATTTCTAAAATTGCATAATTATCTTCAAATTAGGAACATAGATCGAAGACCGTGTCCAGACACAAACAATGAAACAAGAGTACATGAACAAAGAAGTGGTCTGAGACACCTATATTCAGTCCCCACATTATGGAGGGAACAATTTATGATAGTAATGCTCTTTCTTAGAAATACAGACTCACATAATGTGAAGACAAAATCCCTAAAAAACCAACAGGAAATTTAATTAAAGAATTAATGAAAAACCCCTGTAAAACCAAAAAATAAAAATAAAATAAAAACCCATTTGTCATTCTCCTCCAACCCAAAGTATCTACATCTCCAAACTACAGCTTTTTCTTCCCCATCAAAAATTCACCTGGCCGGGCCATGAATCATATCACATTCATTTCACAGTAGTGTTACATTTCACATATACTGAAGAACACTCAGCTGCAACTCCATTGCAACTGAAACACCATTTTATGACTTTATTCACTTAGTCTTAGTCACAGTTTAATCCACACACTTCCAAGACCGGTCCGTCTCTCGACACAAATGGGTTTATTCTAACCCACAGAAGTGTTAAGATTGAAGCCAGCAGGATGGACCAGACCAATATGATGGTTGGCATTCTATCTTGTTTCCCAAGAAGACCCTTGAGGAATGGATATAGGTGCATAATGACCCAGAATGCGAAGAATAGCCTACCGAATAGAGGACCCCATGAATCGTAACCATTATTGATCGCATCTGAGACGCCAACTACGACTCCCACTATGTTTATGATCAACAAAGTCATGGGTGGGATTAACAGTGAAGTCCACTTGAATATGTAAAGCTCAGAGAACTCGCCGTCGTCTGCTGCTTTTGATGTCACAGTGAAGTTTGTGTTAACACCAGCCAAAACCTTGAGTAAACCCTGGAATAGAGCAAATAGATGTGACGACACGCCTCCAATCACCCAAAACTGCTCATTTCTCCACCAGTCATCTATACCAACACCACCCCACTGCATTTCAAGGATACCAGTTGCAGCTATGGAAATGAAGAGCGCCATGAACAGAATACTTGCGTAGTTGCTAATCTGTACAATGTCCAGGTCAAGTGTTCTCAGAAGCAGAAATGAGATTCATAGCTAATTCAGTACATCAAATGAAATCAAGTGACTGAACAACCCGGCTCATTTATATAAACCTACATTATTAAATTAAAAAACCTCAAGATGATCAATAGTAGGCTATAATAAATGACATCAATATAAAAGTCACAGAAACAGTACTTGAATCCCTTCTACGGTCAATCAATTTTCACATCTATTAAGTATGAATTAAATAAAAGCTCTAAAGCAGTACAATATTAAAAAGTTGAGGTAGAAACAATCATATGATTGGGAGAGTTACCTCAGGAACAATGAATTTTCCAGTCAGAAGGCAAATTGCAGGAAGGGTGCAATAAACAAGCAAGGGAATGGATGTCCAAGGATAGACGACCGAGTTTATATAGGAGAATCGTTCCAACCATTTCAATCCACCACCATAACCATACCAAATAGGGCAATGTCTGCTCAAGAAAATCTCAACAGAACCAAGGGCCCAACGAAGAACCTGATGTAGACGATCTGAGAGGTTTATAGGAGCTGAACCCTTGAATGCAGGCCTCTTAGGTATGCAGTATACAGATCGCCATCCATGAGAGTGCATCTTGAATCCCGTCAGAATATCCTCCGTCACAGATCCATATATCCAGCCAACCTGATTTGATTTTAGAATTTAGAATGTGAAAAGGAACATTTTATACCATAAGTAAAACTCAGCCAATTACTTTCTCTAAAATTTTGTTTCTCTTTTTAACTTACTTCCTTTCCCCATTCAGTCTTATCTTCATAACCACAGCTTATAACTTGGATAGCTTCTCTAAGAAGTGATGCAGGGCTAGCATCATGAGGAACGCCGCCATTCTCCAAAAGCGAAGAGGCCACGAACACTGGAGATTGCCCAAACTTTTTCTCCAATTTTTCTAGGGAGGTTTCAGATGACTTCACATTAGTTGACCCTGCAATTGCAACCCCAAAAAATTTGTTTCTAGCTTTTCAAGATCTAGAATGAGAAAGCAACACAAAACTCAAAGAGCAGGAAGTTAAACCCATACCTTCAATTCCCTCCTCAATATTTTCTAGAGCATGTATCTGTTTAGATGTTTCCCTATTCTTTGACTTTTTCTTGTCCTTTTTGTCCTTATTTGCCTTTGACCTTTTGTTCTTCCGAGATCCACAGCAAAGGCAGCACCATTTAGGCCAACAGTTGCAGGTCTTGCCTGGAGGTTTCTTCGTGACAGGTGCATCATAGCCATAAAGTGCTTGCCTTCGGAAAACACATCCAGTTCCAACATAAATTGGTCCTTGCAACCCATCTAATCCTTTCATGTTGATCTGTTACAGCGTGTGATTATTAGCTTTCTTTATGGAATGGGAAAAGGAGAATCAAAGAAAAATGAGATAAAACAACACAAGTCAAATCTACATACATCGAAAAATACAACGTTTCTATTTGAATATCTATCGTGACGATCAATGCCATCAAATCTCTGAGGAAACTGCACATAGCAAATTTTCTTTCCTGATTGTGGATCCATCATGAAACACATAGCTTCTCTAAGTGCTTTGCTGTTGTTGATGTAATGATCACAATCAACATTCAGAAGATAAGGAGCATTTGATAGAACTGCAGAGACTCGAACCTACGAAAACCAAAAATGGTGAGAAAGCTATTCAAGCATAGACCATTTTCCAGTTATTGGAAAGATATTAGGCAGGATTAGAAAGTAATTCAGCAGTAATGAAAGATTTTAATCCATACCAAAGCATTCATTGCACCAGCCTTTTTATGATGTTCAAATCCCGGTCTCTTTTCACGAGAAACATAAATCAGACGAGGTAACTCATTTCCTTCTACATCACGAACACCGCTATGACCAAGAAAGACCTGCAAAGCAAGATTTCTATCATTGTTTCTATCAAACGAAAACACCCAACAATTTATCAGAAAGAACCGTCAACTTGCTCACAAAAGTAGACTAAGTAGCTTAATCTCATAATTATGGCTTTCAGTTATTATCAGACTGGCAAACTGATTTAGGAAACCAATAAATACACAGTTGTTAAAATTATACTGGAAGTTACAGAGAGCATCAGGTACCCAATGTCATTAGCATTCATTCATAAGGCACTTATCATCAAAGGCCGATACAACTTTCTCTTCTAAAATTGTATTAAAATGATAACAGATGATAGATGAATGTACAATGAAACACCATCTCACCTGAATCATGCCAGGATGATCGCGTACACTGTTCCCAGGCCATGGAGTTCCATCTTGCATTGTCCAGCCATCTTCTGGGACCTTTTGTGCAGTAGCAACCAATCCATTTATTTTGACTTTAAATTCTTCATAATCTCTCTGGGGTCAACATCATATTGTAAGGAAAGAGCACTTTTGCTCGATGATAAAAAATTATTTAAGTGAAATGTCAACAAATTAGATAGTCTCGAAAGAATATCCACTTGCAGCAGATTTGAGCCAGATAGAATCTAAAATCAATCATGACAACAGGAAATAACAAACCTTCATAGCCCGCCTTTCCCTGACAAAAGCAGGATGTACTTTATTCTTTAAGTAGTCCATCTTCTGAGAAAAATACCACTCAGGGGCCCGTGGCTCAATATTAAACTTTTTACAGAAAGGGACCCATTTCCGAGCAAATTCAGACGTCTCAGAGAGTGCTTCAAATGTAAGCATGGCAGCACCATCATCCGAAACATAGCACGCTACTTTGTCCACAGGATAATCAACCGCAAGAATTGACAGAACAGTATTTGCAGTGATTAGCGGAGGTTCTTTCATGGGGTCAACTGTACTTACAAAAATGTCCACACTGGCTAATTCAGAAGGTTTTCCTTCTTTTTCATACCTGAACATAAAGGAAGAGTTATAAGACATTATAAACCTGATCATGAAAATAGAAACAATAAAATTAAAGTGTGATGGAAAAGAACCAAGAGAGACAGAAACATGCTTCCTTTGACATTGCAAACAGGAACATACCTCAATGATAACCGATCAAGGTAAGTCTCTCGTTCTATGGGGTACCACTTCGGAAACTGATCAAGAAGCCATGATATCGCAAACCATATTTCACAAATCACTGATGTCAGCCACAAGCCATATGCATTGTTAACAGGGTGGAGAATTCTATAGTGAAAGAACAAGCCAAGAATGACAAGACGAAGAATGATTAACATTCTGTACGGATTAATCTTGCTTGAAGGAATGGGTAATTTTCTTGAAAGTGGTTGCCTGCCTTCATCCATCCTAAGAAAATACATCAAAAAAGCTGTAAGTAGCTAACAACTCAAGCACATAAAATAGATTTGACCGTTTGTATAATTGACAGATTCCAAGTTCCGTCAGGGTTTCAAACAGCACATAAAAATCCAAGGTTTCAATGAAAACCAGCTATGTTTTGTTATAAAGTACTCTCAGGAAGGTCGAATAAAGTTCAAATGAATTTATTAGGGGTTCATAGAGCAAAAAACAATGCACTTCAATTCATACTAAATGCTTTGAAACGAACCTCAGATTCACTCAGGCCAAGAGAGTTGCCCATCAAGATGTCAAACAATATGTCTAACAACTAGCAGGAATGCATATACATGCTCAAAGAAAACCACCTACCTTAAAGCATCAAGCATCAATGGTACTCTAGACAAGAATGCCCAAGTCTCTTTCATATTGAAGTCGTTTTATTGCACAGAACACAGAAATCAAGGCAAATACATAAAATGACAGGAAACTACAAGAGACATAATGGACCAAGAAGCTCCTAAGGATAATAAAGTAGAAATGAATTCATCAATCACTTACATAGGCATATCAGGATCATCCAGCTCATCCCCATCAAATTTGCCACCGTCATTTCCCCCTTCATGCTTAACCACTTGAAGTTTGTCATTTTGTCTCTTCTTCCAATCTTCCATTCGATCCTTCCACGCCACACTTCCATACCCATATACTGCTATGTCTTTCTTAGGAACCATAGGTCTGGGTTGCACTACAATAATCAGAGCAATGAACCCATCATTAAAAGAGACTAAGAGAATGGCTTGAAAAGCACAACTGTTGCACATATAATCAATAAATGGCTTACATGGTACAGATGGGTCAGAATAAGGCATCGGATGAACTCTGTTTCCATGACCCATTAGTGGGGGAACAATGAGAGCATGTCGGTCAGAAGAAATCTCGACATCCTAACACAAAAGCAGAAGACCGTATTTAATGTACTTGTACCACTTACACAAATATTTCACTCATCCACCAATCTATATTAAATTGCAAATACCTCCTCTCCATAAGTTAGAAGTGGAATTTTGGAGCTAGGAGGGGAAGATTCAAGTTCCGAGTTCACTGGAATTCCACCAGTGTTAAGACGTGCAGAAAGCATAGCTTCTGCAACTTGCTCTGGTCCCATTCCGTCTAGCCCATAATCAAACTCATGTTCCAAATCATCAATGTCATCTTCTTCCTCATCACCTTCAACCCTAGGACTACCTGCAATTTACATCAACAATAAGTGGCATTCGAAAGGGCTCAATGTCCAAGTTAAAACAAGCACATAAAGGAGAGTGCAAAATTACCCAACCTTTGAGTCGCTTATATCTGGTTTTGCACTGTGGACAAGCTTGATTTCCTTCTCTTCTCTCATATTCATAGCATGGCCTGCACACAGGGAAAGCACATTCGTTGCAGGCAACAAAAAGCTCTCCATCCACTGTAATCTCAATCTCATCCCCACATATCTGACAAACTTGGCCACTTAACTCCTTAACTGACTTGATCTGTATAGAGCCAAAATACCACAAAATGATTGTTGTTAGCACCGTAGTGGCAAAAAAATTGAAAGAAAAAAAGCCAGAAAAAAAAACAATATTGTATTTCCAGAAAGTTTTGCCGCTTATTCTGCAAAGGAAAATGAAAAACAAATACCAAACTCAAGTTCGCGTACATTAACTTCTTGCAGTCAGAGATTTCCCTTTATTCTATGAGTACACCATTTGCATGACACAAGGCTACAATTCTTGTAGACTGAAAAATCTAAAGTAAATTGTCTTCCACATATCACCATGAATATGTTCCAAAGACACATTTTGAAGACGTACGCTAACTGAACAGACTGTTAAAGTAACTGAATAGGCTGGTTGTTTATGCTCATGCGCAAGCAAAACTTAGTATTGCAATGCACTTCAGATCAATATACTGTCTACAGATCTAGAAAAGCAAGGACAAGGCAGATGTCTCGGATATTAGTTCATAGAATGCCCACTCCATCCAATATACAGCTATTGTTTTGCCGAAAATCCAAAAAAATGCTACCAATTTCCAAAAATACAGGAGATTCCTTCAGAAATTGCACTAAACTTTTAAGTTTGAATGAGAATCTCTTGATTTCCTCAATCGCAGCAAACAACTACGAATGAGGAATCAGAAGACCTCAAATCTTAATGGATTATGCCCGACACCGAATAACGAACACTAGAAAGCAAGAACTTTTCATGGTGAGTTGAATCCAACACAAGGTAATTTCATGCAAGTAATTCTCCAGAAAAGGGAACATTTTTACAAGATAAGCACACCAAAGAACGTCTACTATAAAAAAAGCACAGAACAGAAACCAACAAATTACAGAAGAAAAGGTGCCTAAAAACATCAACTGCAAAAAGAAAACTAAACCACACCAACTAAATAGTGGCATTTCCCAGATCTCAGAAGAGCAAAACGAGCAAGGGGTTTCCCCGGAAAATCCAAAGAAAAAAGACTGAAAATACACAAGTTTAAGCGCATCTTACTCTCGCATTCTCATCAGCATTAATGAGCACAAACTCATTCCTGTTATGAGACCCAGCAATAAGCCGACCACCGGTATTCATGACTAGCTCGGAAACCAAACCCACCTCACCAAATCCAGAGAAACAAGACTCAGAACCGAGTCCTCAAACGGGTCAACTCGCTCAGAACAGACCAATTACGCATTCCACAACCCCAAAACCCACTCAAAAACAGTGTCTTTCACATAAACAAAACCAAACTCAAAACAACACACACCCAATACAGACGTATTAGCTATCTGGAAAGCTGTATCTTTCAACAAACCAAAGCAAACCCTCTTCACTCCTCACAAATCCCTTCTTTCCACAAGTCCCCAAGAAGTGAAGATGGGCAACATTGACCACCCCTTTTTAGAGAGAGAAAGTAGCAATGTGGTTGGGAGGCGTAAGAGAGAAGAAGACAGACAGATCATAAGATGCAAGAGACCGTGTCTATGTTAGTAAATAATGTAACGTGTAATAAAAAAAACACAAACAAAAAAGAGCGGTTAATGAAAAATGGCGGGCCCCAGAATGGGATGGTGGCGCTCTGGTCTGGTCTGGTCTGTGCCACCACCATAGAGATAGAGAGAGAAGCTGTGTACTAACTGGCACTAATTTGATTTATCAAATTTTAGGGTTTATAGTTTTGTAATTTGTAGAGAATTTCAATTTCTACTGAAATTTTGAGTGAGATTTACTGGAGTAGGTAGGTGAAAGTCGGTGTGTAAAAGTTGGGTTTTGATTCATTTTTTGTGGTTCCTGTTTAGTTTTTTCTGTTAAATGCCATAAAGTGTTAAGATAAATGTAGGTCTTTTTTTACATTTAGTTAGTAGTCCTTTCCTTTTATCTTTTTTACATCTTGACACTTTTTTCTTTTTACTCTCATATATTTATAACATTTTTGGACACAACCATTCTACTAGTTAAGAATAAGACTTTGTACTATTAGAACTCTTCATATTTCACACATAGCGGAATTTTTTATTGGGTTATTGTTGTTGTTGTTGTATATATTATTATTATTGTTACTGTTTTAATTTTTATCTTAATTTTTTTAAACTACTTTGTTATTGTCATTTTAATTTAAAATTTTTATTGATATATTGTTAAAATTGTACTAGAAATTTAACTAAATTTTAATTTTCATAAAATTTATATATATGTACGCATGGAGTTAAAGTCAAGTTCATTATAATTTTAAAGTGCTTAAAAATAATATATATTTTTTATTTTAATATATTATTTAATAAAATGATATTAAACTAATTTTTAAAATGTTGTTTATTACCGTCATGTTATTTAAAAATTTTAAATTTATAAATGATATATTAAAATTAATAATTGTATATTAAAATATTTAAAATATTGAAATAGACTTTTACTGATTAAAGAAAAGTTTGTGTATTATTGAATATCTCTAAATTTCACAAGTTAATGTAATTTTTACAGAGAATTATTGTTAGTGTTGTATAATAACATTAAAAGTGTTTATTATATTTTTATTTACATAGTAAGTATGAGTATTGAGAGAAGGGGTATTTGATAAATGGGGAAAGTACAGGGAGTAAAAAAAACATAATGATGAAAAGTGAAGGAAAAGCGCGTTGTTACAGATATTAAAAGTCTGCGCCGCGTGAAGAGATCCTAATTCTCAGCTCTTTCTCTCTCTCTCTTTATTTGTAAAAATCATAATAATTATTTAAATAATAAATTAAACACCCAAATATATCTTTTTTGCCTTTTTGGCATTGTACGGACGATTTTTTATAAATTTGACTGTTTGGAACTATTGACTTACTCACTGTAGACTGTACCCTCATCTGTCTCTTTGCGTGGGACTCTGTGTACTCTTAAATGCCTTTTTGACGGGTCTAATTAGGGATCATATCTTCTATTTTAATTATAATTGTTCTTATCATATTTTATTAAATCTCATTCGTATATTTATATAAAAATTATATAAATATATAGATGAAATTTAATAAAACAGAGTAATTGCAACAAAGGATTTGATAAAAACATCTGTCGGTTGCATCTTGGGTTTTGTGGAAAATCATTTTTATATAAATATTTCCTAATTTTACTATATTTAAATTAAATTAAACAATCATCTTTGTTTTATCGGTTGCCAATAACAAAAATGGTCCGTTTAATATTAAGTACATAATTTATAAATTATTTTAAATTTAATTATCAAAAGAAATAATTCTAACATGATAAATGACAATAATCTTTTATATTAAAAATATATTTATTATATATTATCATTTCTTTCATTAATTGTCTCGTATTTATATAAACATTTATTTATTTTTATTATATTTAGTATAAAATATTAGAGTTTAAGATTAAATATTTAATTTATAAATTATTACATATTCAATTTTATCTTGTATTGTTAATCTCTGTAAGTAATGCATTATATATTTTTACATATTTAGTTATACGTATTTTTTGATATTTTATATATAATAATTACGCCTTTTTAAAATAGTGAAAAGTTAAATTACTGTAGGTACTTTGAGGTCAAGGACGAAGAGCATGTGTGCATACATAAGTTGTTGTCACCCAAAATTGGACACTTTCTCCAATTCGTTTCATACGGTCCACTCCTGATTGACACATTAATTGATTGACGTACGTTAGTGGTGTGACCAAATAGTGTAATGGTTCTAGACAACTCATGAATCCAATTATTAAATAACCAATTTGATCCCCCCAAATAACATAAACAATGTGATGTAGATGCTTTACCTCACCACTCCTTTTAGGCGATTGATAACTTGTTAAAATGATAAATATTTATGTATTTAAGATTATTATTTTAGAAATTGTTAAAAAATAAAAATAATATTTGATAAATGCGGTTGTGATTGTTGAAAAGAGATAAAATGACTAAAAAGCCTATTGATTTAATAAACTATTAATTGTTGTATAAATAATTAAAAAATATA